>SJYV01025286.1:85292-105148 GCA_006410875.1 Neotragus pygmaeus
TTCTTCACAGTCCAACTCTCACATTCATACATGACCAAAGGAAAAACCATAGCCTGGACTAGATGGACCTTAGTCAGCAAAGTAATGTCTCTGCTTTTGAATATGCTATCTAGGTTGGTCATAACTTTTCTTCCAAGGAGTAAGCATCTTTTAATTTCATGGCTGCAATCACCATCTGCAGTGATTTTGGAGCCCCCAAAAATAAAGTCTAACACTTTCCACTGTTTTCCCATCTATTTCCCATGAAGTGATGGGACCGGATGACATGATCTTTGTTTTCTGAATGTTGAGCTTTAAGCCAACTTCCCTAGGGCACCGAATAAGTTAGTAAAGCCTAGGCTGTCTAAGCAATGAACAATGTCCCTTTTGCATCTAATCCTTGGTGTGAACTCACTGGTTGGATGGAGACAAGTCAACCAACCAGGTAAACCTGGTGATAGCTGATCTATTGGAGATGATGATTCCTTTCTCTAAGGATGAAAACACTGTGTTGGGTCTGCTACAGAAAAAGCAGTCCCTCCTGGACTCCCCTTCCTTCTGTCAGTCTGAACACATAGTTCCTCACCTTGATTACTGTGCACTGATCTCCTCCTGATTGACAACAGTGGGGATAAGCATAACTTCCAGCCAGGAAACCTCCATGCCACTCCCCTCTAACTCTTCTGGGGACAGGAGGTTGTAGAAGGCAACATTAAATTAGTTTATGTGTATATTGTTTGGCAAGACCAAAATATAGAACTCCACAGACAGCTAGAACTATGATTTGAGAAGCAGTCCTTGACAATCACCTTCAAGATACTGTACAGAAAACAATAATATCAAAACATCATGCATTACTAAAATTGACTACCATTATTTGATAGTGTAACTGATTTTACATATGACTATGAAAAAATTGGCAAAGGTACAAAAAATTATAACAGATTTTTGTACATTTATGTGGTTTCTACAAGGATAAAATTCAAATAGAAAAAGCTGTTGGAAGGGAAATTTCTATTGATCTAAGCAACCCAGAATGACAGTTCAGACTTAGAAAGGGCCACTGTTACTAGTGATGGAGCCGAGATTAAAAAAAACAGATACTGTACAACAAGGAAGAGTACCAAAATGATGCAGCTCACGTGGTAAAGGGCACATTACTTGAAGACCATGGACAACATGATAGCACTTGATAAATTTTTGCCATTGTTGCCTAGAAACAATGTGAAGGCAAGAGGGAGGAACTGAGTTAAGAAAAGAAGGCTGAGACTTGGTTTGAGAAATAATTGTGAATTATAGCTTTTCATTTAAACCTTCTCACACTCTGGGTCAGTGCGAATCTCCCCAGTTATCTCACGGACTCACTTATTTACACACAAACAGCATTCATTGGCACTCTAGCAGTGAGAACCTGCAGTATACAGCTACTTTCCCAACATTTGTAGCTGCTGTTCTATCACTGAATAGATCTTGAATAATATTTTTACTTGAAATGACTAATTGGACAAGTCTGTTTCCTTTATCAAGACAGTGTCCTCTCTCACAATCTATGCTATTACATTACTTGATATTGGCCTTCCCTGGTGGCTCAGATGGTTAAGAATCTTCCTGCAATGCAGGAGACCCAGGTTTGGTTCCTGAGTCAGGAAGATCCCCTGAAGAAGGGAATAGCTACCCACTCCAGTACTTTTGCCTGGAGAATTCTATGGATAGAGGAGCTTGGCAGACTATAGTCCATGGAGTGACAAAGAGTCAGACACAAAAGACTAACATTTTCACTTACTTGATATTAAAACACCAAAATATTAAAATTCTGTGCTTTAAATTTAAATATAAAGATTATTTTATTCATTTGTTTACATCTACTGCTTTTATCAAAGAAACATCTGATATTAAAAAAAAAACTGCTCAATAGTCTAAATACAAGGGATAGGAGTAGGATAAGAATCTTGTTTAGCGGTATATGGTATTTTTTTAAAGTATTTCTTTCATCTGCTCTTCATGGATAGTGTCCTTGCTAAAGTGAGTAAAATATGACAAGTTAATAGGTGACTAATCAAGTTTTAATCGGTGAAATATCCTGGCAGGCTTAATTCCTGGTAAGAAGTCAATAATAAAACTTCAGTATCTCAGTCCATGGAGTTACTATATTAACCACTGTGGTAAAATTCCTATTTATTATCATGTATGAGACAGGAAAATACTGCACTGTCAGATGATTATTTTTTTAAGGGATAAAATGGCCATGCAGCACAACTTTGGAATGCTTATTGTTGCTCTGTGTCAAAGAGCCATACTATTAAACCCCATAATGGAAGTACCACTTCTTGCAGCTTTCATCAGTAGTCCAGAATGTCATGCAATGAGAATTTAATTGGACTAAAGTGACTATTTGACATGCAGAACTGAGCTATGTCATCAAGACTCCACAGGTAGTGAGCACTTGGTGACTGATGGGTAGAAGAGAATGTACATTCTAATAAGGGGTCAGGGGACCTCAGGAGTTCTACTCCGTAATTACCTGGAGCAGCAGGAGAGACCGAGCATGTCAAATAAGAAAAGTAAAATTCTAGTACTGAAGAGCATCATACCCTTAAAATAAATATAAAACAGAGAGCCAAAGCCAAAGTTATTTAAAACTGTGCTATCTGCTGACAGGCTTTTAAAATATTCTCTTTCACTGAAACATACGGTGGAAACTTTTTGTGATACTGATATTATGGAAGAGGATGAATAACCACCTCACTGGTGAATCTATTCATAACATGTTTTGTTCAACAGGTATTTGTAGGAGGTAGGTGTTTATTTCAATAAAGTTGATTACATGTAATAAATAATCATTTGTTTTATGAAATTATAGATATAAACTTTTAAATATGTTTGCATATTCTCTAATAATAAATGCCGTTAGAATTTATTGACTTTTTCTGATACGTTAACAAGGAGTAAAAACTTTAATTTGAATTTTCTAATAAAGTGAGCCCTAGTTCACTTAACACAGTCAGGTAGCAGTGTATTTCTACTGAAAAGGCAGAGGACGGCAGCTTGTGCCTTGAAATCCCTTTTCTAGAATGTGTGACTGCATTTGCTCCTCTCTGACTTGTGCGCTATTTTTTTTAGGAAAGATTTCCTTTATCAACCTGAATACTTTGTTGTTGTTTCTGTACATAACAAAATAATCAATCATATTAGGAATTGCATTGTCTAAAACATAAATTAATTAAGCTCAAACTGTTCTTTTTAAAGTAAGCTTTTAAAAGACAGAATGTACTTTTAGTGTGATTAACATCAGTGATTGTTAAATTCAGAAATCTGCTAAATAAATCTATTTAAAGGAGGAAAACATCCTGGAAGAAAAAAAAAAAACAAACAAACATGTGCTAGAAATACAAAGAGTCTGATACATCACACCCTCCAGATTTATTTGTGTCCCTATTTAGGGATTTATGCAGTTAGTGCTAACAGCTAAGATAATCGTATTATGAATGGAGAAGGGTAAAGGGACTAAAAAGAATGTAAGGTTTCTAGACGTTCAGACTGATGAATCAATGACACTGGTAAACTTTGCTAAGTCCTGTGTGTACAATGTAAAGCCTAAGGCAAGCAATCATTAAATATCTGTACAAAGAGATACACTGAAAAACACTGCGGGTGAATCAAAATAACTCACTCTACCGGGAAATGTAATGGGATGAGTTGTGATTGTATCTTCATCATAAATGCCCCTGATTCACTGGTAAGAGAGAAGATTCAGGGAGGAATTCTGTGTTCCATCATTTTCCTCATCTGACACATTTCCCACGTATTGGGCACTTCCTGTGGGGTTGCTGGAATGTCGCTGGAACGGTTCAGTAAACAAGAGTGCTTTCACCCTAAACTGGTCTGCAGGGTTATTGTCACAAGTTTTAAAAGTAGTTATGTCTTTAATCTTAAAAATCATTCTGCCTATGTATTATATTGATATAAACAGCATCTGTGTCATCATTGCTCTATGGCGTGCTGAGGCAAAAGGGATTTATGTCCAGGCAATCACTTCTGCCTCAAAGGTATAAAGCAAAGTCTTTCTGATTCAAGTAAATTTACCCGAATTTAATATCTTTTTGAGTTGTAATTAATATGCAATAAACTTGCATATAGTTAAAGCATAATAGTCATATATTGCAATTTCCTTTATATAACATTCTCAAAATAACAAAATCTACAAATATAACGTAAATCTATACATGTTATTTAACATTGTTGCATCATGGTCTAGAACTACACAAGCATTATGTCAATTCTAATTCTTGATTTTAAAATTATACTGTCATCACAGGAGATGTTACTATTGGGAAAGACAGGATACAGCGTAAATTGGATTTCTCTGTACTACCTTTGCACTTTGTCTGGGAATCTAGAGTTATTTCAAAATAAAAAGACAAAAACCACATTGACAGACACAAATGACTATATGTTATATGATTCCATCTAGAAAAAGCTCTGAAAAAGTCAAATCTGTAAAGGAAGAAAAGAGATTGAGGATTAATGGGGGCTTAGTGTGGTAGAAAGATAGAGGGATTGCTTGTAACTGGGTATGAGGTCATTTTTGGGGTAATGGAAATGTTCTTTAACCGGATGGTGATGATGGCTACATAACCCCACAAGTTTACTAAAACTCATTGAATCATGCTTTCAATGGGTGTATTCTTTGACATGTCAAATATACTCCAACGAAACCCAGAAATACTTTGTCATAATGACCATGGAAAAATAAGGTCATGTTGAATTTTTCTTAACTCATCTTTTAGAATGTAGCTCTACTGACACTTTGAATTTCAAAGTGTCCATATAAGAGCAGGGGGAGGGCATCCACAGCTTACTTGTACCCTGGGCCCTTAGTGGTCTTTCCCAGGCACTCGCGACCACATGTCAAGGCGCATTGGGTAGGGAGGGAGTCATGCAGGATGCACTGAAGGGTATTTCTTCTCTCTGTGGCTGCACTGGTTTAGAGTTATTATGTGTTCCTATTGAGAGAGGAGAAGTTATGGGCATGAGGATTGTCCACACATTCTTTCCAGTTTGCTGTCTGTGGATGCATATTTCATACACAGAGGAGGCTGTAAAAGGGTTGTCATTGCAGAGTGTGTGGTCATTTATTGTCAACAAATCATTTTGTCATCTTTACAAAGCCCTAAGGAAAAAGACAGACATTCACACAAACAAAACCCCTCTAACCTCTATAATCAGGGTTGATTCTCTATTTAGTATCAAGTTTCCAGTGTCCAGCATGAGAAAATAAGGCCAGTGTCACACTTGGCAGACTCTGCCCTGAGGAGATTTATTTCTGCCCAGGTGTGCTTCACTTGAAAAAGCAACATTTTATCCTTGTATCATTTATTTACTATCCTGAGCTGTAATAGTGTATTCGCATGTTCCACTAGACTGTGGAGTCAGGGAGGGAGGGGTGGGAATTATACTCAGCGTCCTTACTACTCGTGAGTGGACCTTGCACCTACAAGCTACTTAGCATGATTGTATAATTGATTAGTAGTTAGTAGTGAGGCTGCTGTAAGTGAAAATAGATATAATAATAAAATTTGGAAATCGTAACTCTCTGTAGATTATAAATCTACAACATATTATTCATAAAATACAGATAAACACTGTAAATTCTTACAGTGTTAAAGCATCTATAGCAAACAAAACCGAGACTCATCAAAGAGATAGGAATCTGAACTATTCAAGAGTTTGAGTTGGGATAAATATTTGAAACATAAAGTTGGAGGTAAAAGGTATTAAAGTCAAGATGATTCTTTAAAAAAAGAAAAATCGGCAAAAAAGTTAGCAAACCAAAAACAATGCAGCAAGTGAGATCATTTTAGTAGAAACTAGGAGAAGGAAATGGCAACCCACTCCAGTATTCTTGCCTGGGGAATCCCAGGGACAGAGGAGCCTGGTGGGCTTCCGTCTACGGGGTTGCACAGAGTTGGACACAACTGATGTGACTTAGCAGCATCAGCAGTTTAATAGAAAGTGGTAAGGATGATACAATTCTGAAGTAGCCAATATATAAACAAATAAATCTAAATCAGAGCAAAAATCATTTTCCCAACTTAACATCAAAACCACCTACTATGATCTGAATGCTTGTGCCCAACTCACATTCATATGTTGAAATCTTAACACCTCAAGGTGATTGTATTAGGAGGTGAGACCTTGAGGAAGCATGTAATCATGAGTTTGCTCACATGAATGGGATCGTTGTTGTTGTTTAGTCACTAGCTCATATCTAACTATTCTTTGACCCCATTGACTGTGGCCTGTTAGTCTTCTCTGTCCATGAGATTTCCAGTCAGGGAATACTGGAGTGGGTTGCCATTCCCTTCTTTTAATTTTGTGGCTGCAGTCGCTGTCCGCGTGATTTTGGAGCCCAAGAAAGTAAAATCTGTGACTGCTTCTACTTTCTCCCCATTTTTTGACTTGAAGTGATGTGACCAGATGTCATGATGTTAGTTTTTTGAATGTTGAATTTTAAACCAGTCTTTTCACTCTCTTCTTTCATTGTCATCAAGAGGCTCCTTAGTTCCTCTTCACTTTCTGCTATTGGAGTGCTGTCATCTGCATATCTGAGGTTGTTCAGATTTCTCCTTGAAAGCTTGATTCCAGCTTGTCATTCATCCAGCTCAGAATTTCGCATGATATACTCTGTATACAAGTTAAATAAACAGTGTGACAATATACAGCCTTGACATACTCCTTTCCCAATTTTGAACCAGTTTGTCATTCCATGTCTGGTTATAGCTGTTGCTTCCTGACCTGCATATAGGTTTCCCAGGAGGCAAATAATGTGATCTGATATTCCCATCTCTAAGAATTTTTCACTGCTTGTGGTGATCCATACAGTCAAAAGTTTTAGCATAGTAAATAAAGTAGATGTTTTCCCTGAAGTCCCTTGTTTTTTTTCTATGATCCAGTGGATGTTGGCAATTTGATGTCTGGTTCCTCTGTCTTCTCTAAAACCAGCTTGTACATCTGGTAGGACTTGATTCACCGACTGTTGAAGCTAAGTTTGAAGGATTTGAACATTACCTTGCTAGCATGTGGAATTAGCACAATTCTATGGAAAATTCTGAAAGAGATGGGAATACCAGACCACCTGACCTGCCTCTTGAGAAAAGTATATGCAGCTCAGGAAACAACAGTTAGAACTGGACATGGAACAACAGACTGGTTCCAAATAGGAAAAGGAGTACGTCAAGGCTGTATATTGTCACCTTGCTTATTTAACTTATATGCAGAGTACATCATGAGAAACGCTGGGCTGGAAGAAGCACAAGCTGGAATTAAGATTGCCGGGAGAAATATCAATAACCTCAGATATGTAGATGACACCACCACTATGGCAGAAAGTGAAGAGGAACTAAAAAGCCTGTTGATGAAAGTGAAAGAGGAGAGTGAAAAAGTGGGCTTAAAGCTCAACATTCAGAAAATGAAGATCATGGCATCCGGTCCAATCACTTATGGGAAATAGATGGGGAAACAGTGAAAACAGTGTCAGACTTTATATTGGGGGGCTCCAAAATCACTGCAGATGGTGATTGCAGCCATGAGATTAAAAGACNTTTTTTACTTTATTTTACTTTACAATACTCTATTGGCTTTGCCATACAGCAACATGAATCCACCACAGGTGTACACGAGCTCCCAATCCTGAATCCCCCTCCCACCTCCCACCCCACAACGTCTCTCTGGATCATCCCCGTGCACCAGTCCCAGGCATCCTGCATCCTGCATCTAACATAGACCGGCACCTCGTTTCTTACATGATAGTATACATGCTTCAGTGCCATTCTCCCAAATCATCCCACCCTCTCGCTCTCCCTCAGAGGCCAAAAGTCCATTCTATATGTCTGTGTCTCTTTTGTTGTCTCACATACAGGGTCATCATTACTATCTTTCTAAATTCCATATATATGTGTCAGTATTTTTTTTTCCTCAAAGTTTCATCCACATTTCTTATATTTCATCAGAGAGAAAAAAATTGCATCCTCAGAACAAATGATATAAAAATTGAACTGTTGCAATCCATATTGCCAAATTATTTCTATGATGTTTCTGTATAAGGGATCTGAAATCATTACTAAATCTGAAATCATATACTAAATTCTGCCAAATATTTCACTATAGTGTGTAAAATTCAATTTTTGGCTTTGAATTTCTCCATCATTCTTACATGTTACAACAAAACTGTTCCAAATACTACAGTGATAACTTACTATCATTAAAAACTGGGATAGCAATCTGTATGCTACCATTTATCTTTAAATAAATAATGACACATTTCATAATACTTTTGTATTTGCCAAGTACACAGTGCTCTAATATTAGGATACTGTGCAGTTGTTATAAAAGAGAACAGTTGATCTTGGAAATTTACAGAGTTGTCACATCCTTATTGTTTGACAATCCAGTTGAATAAGATTGGAGTCATATATCAATTTGAATCAAAGAATTCCAGATAAAGCCAAAACCATTGCTAGAAACAATGAACCATAACATCGTCGGCTAAATTTTGCTGCCTCAGAAGTATCCTATAAATGATGCACAAATAGACAAGGGACTAGAAAACATACCAAGATACCCTGACCATCTGTTGGTAGATTATCAAACAGAAGTTGGTGCCAATAAGGCAGTAAATGTGACATCAAGGTCAGCATCTAAAGGTTACGGTACTATATTTTCAAAAACCAATACATAGGTTCAGACTCAAACATCTTTCCTGTGCTGAAGATAAAAAGTTTTAGCTGTATCTTGCATTCAGTATCAAGTATGGACAGAGATAGCCTCTCTGATGGGTGATGTATTACTCACTTTATTCCTATTGCCTCCTAAGGAGCAAGCCTGCATGTACTTTCTGACCTCCTACTTTCTTCATTCTGTCCTGCCCTGGGGTTATGGTTGCAGGACAAGATACACTAACATGTTGAAATCCTCTCTCTAATTTATTAATCTACCCCTTACAAGATAAAGTTTGGTCTCAAATTTCACAAATAGTTTGTTCTGAAACAGAGTCTATCTCTACAAAACATGGTTTGACAGAACTATTTAAACACACAGCCATTTTTAAAGGTGTAATTGACACGTAACACTATTAGCTTCATCTGTACAACATAATGGTTGATATTTGTGTATATTGTGAGGTGATCACCACAATGTCTAGTTGACATCTGTCACCATACAGTTCCCTATTTTTTCTCATGATGAAAATTTTGAAGATCTATGTTTTTGCTGCTGCTGCTGCTGCATCACTTCAGTCATGTCTGACTCTGTGCGACCCCATAGACGGCAGCCTGCCAGGCTCCCCCGCCCCTGGGATTCTGTGTTCTTAGCAACTTTCAAATACACAATACAGCATTAAAAACTAGGGGCATCATAATGTACATTAAATTGCATGTATTTCTTATTTCATAATTGGAAATTTATATCTTTTGAACCTCTTCACCCATTCCGTTCACTTCTCATCCCCTGCCTCTGGTAACCACCAATCTGTTCTCTGTATCTATGAGTTCATTTGTTATTATTATTTGTAAGGTTCTACGTGTAAGCCAGATAATATGGTTTCTGTGTTTCTCTGTCTTGACTTATTTCACTTAGTATAATTCCTTCACAGTTCATCCATGTTGTTGCAAATGACAAAATTTCATATTATATGGCTGAATGACATTCCTTTATCATATATATAATATATAAATATATAATATATATTGTCCATTCATCCATTGATGAACACTTAGATTGTTTCCTATTGTAAATAATGCTGCAATGAACATAGAGGTGCATAAATTTTCTTGAGTTATTTTTAAACTTTCTCTGAATAGATATCTAGAAGTGAAATTGCTTGGTGGTGCTGTTTTTAATTTTTTGAGGAGCCTCTATACTGTTTTCCATAGTGAATAGCTGCACTAATTTACATTTCCACCAACAATGTACAAAGGTTCCTTTGTTTCACATCCTCACCAACACTTATTATTTCTTTTCTTCTTGATAATAGCCTTCTGACAGGTGTTAACTGACACCCCATTGTGGGTTTGCTTGTATCTCCTTGATGATTAATGATATTGCACATCTTTTCATGTGCTTTTTGGCCTTATGTATGTCTTCTTTGGAAAAATGTTTATTTATGTCTTCTGCCTCCTTTTTAAACATTGGATTATTTGAGTGTTCTTTGATGTTGAGTTACATGAATTCTTTTTCTATTTCAGATACTAACCTTTTATCATATATCTGGTTTTCAAGTATTTTCTCTCATTCAAGAGGAAGTCTTTTTGTTCTGTTTATAGCTCTTTTGCTGTGCATATTCATACATTCTTAAAGCTAGCCTAGAACAAGCTTCCTGTGATGATTAATTTTATGCCAAATCATCTGGCCAAACGTTTCTTTGGGTGTGTCTGTGAGAGTATTTCTAGCTGAAATTAATATTTCAATTGGTGGAGTGAGTAAAGCAGATGGCCGTCCCTTGTGCGGATGTGCATAATTCAATTGAATATTTGAAAAGAACAAAATGAGTGACCAGGAACTCACTTCATCACAAAAGTGTGACAGTGGCCCGTGCTTAGGGAATTCACTGGTTTTACCATATTCCCCAGCATCCTGAAGCAGCTGGCTTGACAGAATGATTGTCTCAGATACAGTGCCGGTTGAGTGGCAATACCTGGAAGAGAGATAAGTCAAAATTCTTTGTAGAAAGTTGTGTATGCTCTGAATCAGTGTCTGATATATGGTGCTGCTTCATTTACAACCAGGCTTTGAGGTCCAGGAACCATGGCCATAAATGTGAAAGACATCACTCACTCTTACACGTAATAATCCCACTAGCAATATTTTCAATTCTTGTTCCCGTGAGTTTATGCTCTGTTGGTCTAGAGGTCTAAGCTAAAAAGGAGGCATTTCCACCAGGAGACACAAGGATGATTCCATTGTTAGAAATTAAAACCAGAGACCAGCCATTGCCCACAATGCTTATACCTTTGGATTAACAGGTAAAGAAGGGATTTACTACACTTGCTACAGTGATAATCCTGAATATCAAGGGGAGATTAGACTACTACTCCACCAGGTAAAGAATCACAATAGGCTGAAGTGCTTGCTGAAGGCAAAGGGAATACAGAAGGGATAGTAGAAGAAAGTAGTTATAATATAAGCTATAACCTTGTGACCACTAAAGAAATGAGGATTGTGATTGTTATCAGTATTTTCTCCTTATTTTGTTGTGAATCTGTGTATGCATATATGAAGTAAATGTGTTTGTCTTTTTCCCTCTGAATTCCCTCATCATGTAACCCAAGATGTGTTAGCTTTATATCATAATGTTTAAGTACCACTAATTAGTTATGGAATATCAAGGAGAAGAATAAACATCACTCAAGGACTTTACCTTCTCTTCTGAGAAAGAGGTTAGTGTGTTTTAGATTGTACACAAGAGAGCTGTATTATGTTGGGTAAAATTATGACCTTGTCCTTAATTGGAGCCTAAGTATGATTTAAGGAGATGCATATAGGTCCCAGGCTGACAAAGGGTGGACTTGTGATGGTTAATTTTATGTGTCAGTTTGACTGGGCCATGGGGTGGGTACTCAGACTTCTGGATGAACATTATTCTGGGTGTGTCTGTGAGGATATTTCTAGATGAGAATAATATTTGAATTAAATGGAGCAAACAAGATAGCTCTCTCTAATGTGATTGGGATTCATCCAGTCAAAGACCAGAATAGAACAAAAAGTCTGAATGAGAGGGAACTCCTGCCAGACCGCTTATCTCCCAGTGTTGGCCTTCTCTAGCCTGTAGGCTCAGACTGAAACATTGGCTTTCCCTGGGTCGGCAAGCTTTCAGACCAGACCTTCACATCAGATCTCCTGTTTCTCCAGATTGTCAGCCTCAGATCTTGGAGTTATGGTCTTGGGGACTAAGGCAATTTCAAACCCAGGCACCATGTTCCCTTTTATGAGTTGGGTGTCTGTCCTTTTAATAGTATATCCAGAAACTTTAACAATATATCCAGAACCTTTAATCGTGTATCCAGAAACTGAACACTTCTAATCTCCTGCACTGCCACAATCTTGCTCCAAGCTGGGGGCTGCCCCCATTTTATGCCTAGATAATTGCAAAAGCCTCCTAATTTTCTTCTGCTTTGGCCCCTGCCCACCATCTCATAACCCTATTCTCAACACAGCAGCCAGAGTGATCCTGTTAAAACATAAGTCAGGCTGTATTATTCCTCTGCGAATAACCCTGCAAGGGCTTCCATCTCACTAAGAAAAAAAGCCAGCCCTACCTTAGCATGACTGAGCCTAGCTGACATGGCTACTCACCACCACTCTTCTCTCATGTCCTGCTTGTCTTGCTCTCATTTTCTCTGCTCACATACCTTCTATCCCCACTGGCCATTAAACACACTGGGTCAACTTCCATCTCTCAACTTTTCCATGTGCTTCTCTCGCTACTCAGAGGTTCTTCCCCAGATATCTGTGTGGCTTGCTCATATCCTTTTTGGATCTGTATTCAAATATCAGCTTTTCCATGAAACCAGATGAAACCACTCTGTCTGACGTATACACACTGCCATATATAAAATAGGTAACTAATAAAGACCTATGGTACAGCACAGAGAACTCTGCTCAACACTCTGCAATGACCTATATGGGATAGGTATCTAAAAAAGGATGGATATATGTAAGTGATTTGCTGTGTTGTACATCAGAACATAATACAACATTGTAAATCAATTATATTCCAATAAAAATTTTGAAAAATAAAATAAAATTGCATCCACCTTCTGATACCCTCTCCTGCTTCATGGTTTCTTTCTACATTTACCATTATCTAACATACTATGCATTTACTGGCTTATCTTATTTATTATCTGTTCTTTGCCTAAAATTCTGCCTCCATAAAGACAGGAGATTTTTCCTGTTTCATTCACTGCCATATCCGCCATCTCTAGAGGTGTACCTAGCACATTTTATGTGCTCAGTAAATATGTGTTCTGTGAATGATTAGAACTTAGAAATGCTGTATTGTGTATGTGAGTAGAGGAAAAAGAAATTATTAAAGATGAAGTGGTAAAAAAGTTGGCTTGCCATTGCAGGGGACACAAGAGAAGGGAGTTTGATTCCTGTGTTGGGAAGATCTCCTGGAGTAGGAAACGGCAACCCACTCCAGTATTCTTGCCTAGAAAACTCCATCAACATAAGAGCCTGGTGGGCTCGAGTCTCCAGAGTTGCAAAGACTCAGATGTGACTAAGCAAACGCTCACACACATGCACACACACACACAGTTGTTTTACAATATCGTGTTAGTTTCAGGTGGACAGAAAAGTGATTCAGTTATACATGTATATATACATATATGTTTATATATAAATCCATCCTTTTTAAGATTATTTTCCATTATAGGTTATTACAAAATATTGAACATAGTTCCCTGTGGTATACAATAGGTCCTTATCATTTACCTATTCTATAAATTGTTGTTTTAGTCAATAACTCTTTTAAGACCCTATGGATTGTAGCTCATCAGGCTCCTCTGCACATGGGATTTCCCAGGGAAAAATACAGTAGCGTGTTGCCATTTCCTTCTCCAGGGGATATCCCTGATCCAGGAATCAAACGCATGTCTTTTGCATTAGCAGGCTGATTTTTTAACACTGAGCCACCAGGGAAGCCCATTCTATATATATAGTGGTATGTATACTGTTGAGAGTCCCTTGGACTGCAAGGAGATCCAACCATTCCATTCTGAAGGAGATCAGCCCTGAGATTTCTTTGGAAGGAATGATGCTAAAGCTGAAACTCCAGTACTTTGGCCACCTCATGCGAAGAGTTGACTCATTGGAAAAGACTCTGATGCTGGGAGGAATTGGGGGCAGGAAGAGAAGGGGACGACAGAGGATGAGATGGCTGGATGGCATCACTGACTGGATGGACATGAATCTGAGTGAGCTCTGGGAGTTGGTGATAGATAGTGAGGCCTGGTGTGCTGTGATTCATGGGGTCACAAAGAGTCAGACATGACTGAGCGACTGAAGTGAACTGAACTGATACTTGTAATTTATCCCTCATCAACCCCCTTGGTAACCATAAATTTGTTTTCCACCCTATATAAGAAAAAGATACATCGACATGAATCCCAACAGAGTATTGTAAAGTCAAATCAAAAAATAAATAAATAAATAAATTTTAAAAAAAAGAAAAAGATACAAATGAACTTATATACAAAGCAGAAATAGACCCACAGACATAGAAATGCTGTATTAACATTGCTGTATGCTGAATGAGTTCACCATCCTTAGAGAAGATTGAGCGACTGAACTGAACAGAGAAGATTGTCTTTAAAAATGAACTCAGAGCACATCTTTTCTTGTTTGTTTGTTTGCTTGTTTTTTACTCACTTCCAGAACTACTAAAGTATAAAACACAGTTCTGATCCTGAAAAATTTAGCGAGAAAGAAAAGGTACTTAAAATTGTAATACACAGTTTTGCAGGGTTATTCCCGGGATTTACATGTCTAGTTGAGTGCTGATTGTAGGCTCAGTTTCTTTCTTCTTACTCAAAAGGCAAGAGAAGGAGAATGTGTTAAAAAATGCCATCTTTATCTTCTTCCTTTTTTTCTGTGAAGCTAAAACTCCTCCTGGTTTACCTCTCAGGAATTCCGTGGAACATACTGGCCATCATTACCACCCATTCTTTAATTTTCCACAGTGAGCTGCCTCCATTTATACACAATTTTTATCTTTTGATTTTTATTGGGGTATAGCTGATTGACAATGTTGTGATAGTTTCAAGTGGACGGTGAAGGGACTCAGCCATATATACAAGTTTCCATTCACCCCTAAATTTACCTCCTATCCAGGCTGCCACATAACATTGAGCAGAGTTCCCTGTGCTATACAGTTAGTTCTTGTTGGTTATCTATTTTATTATTCAGTTTTTTCAAGTTTATTTTTATTGGAATATAATTGCTTTACAATGTTATATTAGTTTCTGCTGGACAATAAAGAGAATCATTTGAAATATATATGTATATGTGTTGATCTCAAACTCCCTCACTATGCTTTCTCCCCACAGCCCCCACCTCCCATAAATTCATAAAACCGTAAATTCATTCTTTAACTCTGTGAGTCTGTTTTTGTTTTGCAAATAAGTTCATTTGTATCATTTCTTTTTAGACACCACATAAAAGGGATATCATGACCTAGAGATTTTAAACTTGATAACAGATTCTGGAAAAACCTTATGTCCCAGGACTAATGGGATTTTCCACCTCTACCCTCCCCAATCTGCTGCTTTATCCCCCCTCTTTCAACCCAGTGGAGAGCACGTCCCAATTTGGACTCTTAATCATACTCAACAACATCTCCTCCTTTTGAATCTCATGGCTTTTCTTCTGTCAGTTGCATCATTTCCCATACAAGTTATTGTGACTAGTCTTCTAGGCTCCAGGATGGTTTGGCTTCTGATCTTTTCGATACTCCATTTGATGAAAGATGGATTAAAAATTCAAACGTCTGGAAAGCTATAGAGTGTGATTTCACTGTTTAAACTCACTCTGTGGCTCACCAGTGCCTTCAGGATCAAATTCAACCTCCAGATAGCCATGTTTGCTGGTGATCTGGCATCTGCAAAAGTCTGCAGACTTGATTTTTCTGACTCATGAAGTTTTACCATCCATCCATGCTAAAGTACTTAAGGATCTTTGAAAATGTCATGCTAGACTTTTTGTGCAGAATATATTACCTTGCTCACCCATCCCCTCAGCTGGCAAATTCCTTCTCACTATTCAAAATGTAACTCAGATGTCTTATCCACCAAGAAGCTTTCCTGATCTCACTTTGCCTTCTTCTTCAGTCATCTATTTTCCATTCTGGCTGGAATGCTAGTGCTCTGAGTACCCTGTACTCGCATTTTTAACAGAGAACTTGTCACACTGTGTTGTAATTACATGAACTCTTCTTACCTCATTTCCTATTTAAGTTGTAAAACCTTCAGGGCTTAAAAAACTGTAACTTCTCATCATCTATCTGCATCTAAGCTTCCCATCCTCGATGTAGACCATCTCTCTCACCATGATGAGGTCTTAGAATGACCATTACCTTGGGTAGAAGAACTTAGCATGTCTCTAGAATTTTTAAATCAGTGACAAAGTTAACCATTTCAGGTATAAACACAATGGTTTTTCTCATTTTATTATTTATGAAATGCATCTCAGTTGATTTTAAAGGGAAGAAAGAAAAAGTCTTGGCTATTGAGCATCTAAGGATGCAACTGGAATTTTGTATAATTTTGTAGAGAAGCTATTTGACTTCACAGATTACCTCACTATATAATTTTAATGGTAATAGACCTACAACATGTAACTAGAACTTTCATACTTACTTATCTGGTTTCCCATGAGACTAGGAGTCTATTGCTTTTTTAGGGATTGCAGGTTCTGATGCTACTTGTCCCCAGTCAATCACAAAGAAAGCCTTATTATCTGCCTGTTGGGAAAACTTGTGCATCAGATCCCTGACTCTGATGATATTTTCTTCTCTTCACACTGTGTGAAAAGCTGGGATATAGCTGCTGTCAGCCTGTTTGCTTCCCTCCCATTCATACAAGATTTACCCTCAGGAATGGCTGCCTTCATTTCTGATTTGTTCTCATCTCCTGAAATTCAGTTGCTTTAAGCTACCTTTTGGACTAACCTTCTCACCAGGGCACTTGGCAATATTCTAGCCTGTAATCTCCTCTCCATTGGTAAGTCTGTTTTCTAAGAAGCCAGAGAGAAGGAAAGTTTGACTGTCTTTGGAGCTAAAGTCTAATATCAAATCAGATATGTTAGATATTAAATGTAAGGAAATCATAAGTTGCAAGTGTTCAAAGGCTGCCATTTTAAAAACAGAAGTTTATGGAAGGTAACCAAAATGAATCTTGCCAAGAATGGTGTAAAAGTCCAGAGCTTAAATTAGATATAGATTTGACATGAAAAACATGGAATTGTAATAGAAAAAAAAAGCACATTCAAAAATTAATGATAAAAGGAGATAAGGAAATATATATCAACTGGTATTTTTAGCCTTTTATTGGGCCTTTGGAATGGAATTCTTGAAGCAAGAATACTGGACTGGGTTGCCATTCTTTCTCCAGGGAATCTTCTTGACCCAGATATTGAATCCAGGTCTTCTGTATTATGAGCAGATTCTGTACTGTCTGAGCTATCAGGGAAGCCCATAAGATATGCAAATACTATTAACTATTATTAATTTTATTATTACTATTATCATTGTTATAATCACTGTTAACCTTTCTTCTCAGATATGCATCTAAAATGATTAGAAACTTATTGCTGTTTGAAAACTAATAGAGAATTTTGAAAACATCACACAGATGATGATGTTCTTTTAAGAATCTGAAAAGCCGTGATGGCTCAAGGGTCTATTATTTTTAGAACTCATTTGGGGCAGGCCAAATATGTCTTACATTGTATTTTCATATATAGTATTCTCCTAATTACATATATTGTTGTGAAAAAAAAAACCCTGTGTTTCTTTAGTGTCATTTAATAAAATTAAACCAATCAATCAATAAATCTCATCTTAGGTTGGATATTGCTGTGCCAGTCTGTGGACTGCCATTGTGAAGTGCATCCTGGGACTGGAATGAGTACATGGTCCCCTTAGCTTACATCATCCCGCATCTTAAGCTGTTTAATCCATAAAGCCCAGAACATGGTGAAATACTTTTATTAACCATACTTTTGGTACGGGAAAGAGAATCACGGCTTGTCCTTTGTGGGTATGATGAGCTTTTTTTGAATTAGTTTCTTATGAACACTGATAATGCAGTGGCTCATAAGCTTATGTTATTTGGTCCCCTGTTTAGGTTGCAGTTCTGAGCTCTTTAGTTGCTATGGTGATGGTAATGATAAAGGCTGATTGGAAGAAGACAACATCTTATCTGGGATTTTTGCTGTTGTTGAGAGGGGAGGCCATACTCCATGTTGCCCTATTAGACAAGATACTGAGTTACATCTATGTTGATTAACAAGGCTCACTTTTTTTAGTACAGATTGTTTTGGTGTGGTACTTTTTCACTAAACACTTTAAGAATTGACTTGGGATTTAGCAAGTTTAACATAACCTAATATCCCTCCGATGAGCTTTCTCTGAGAGTAGTTGATCAGTATATTAATTATTATAAGAGAAGAAATACTACATTTAATACCAAAAAGCCAATTTCAGAAGTTCAAGCAATGGACAAAATAGTTTTTGCATTGATAGAATTATTCAGTAAGACTCCACTAAACAGTCAGGAAACTATAGGAACTCCAGCAATAAGTAAATTATGAGGGCTTATTTCCTTTTAATTCTCTGATCCCAGCTGGAACAAGGTGTGATTGGAGAATGTTTTAATTGTTCATGGACATCTGTCTTTGGAGTCAATTGAAAAATAATACCTTGGGCATAATATGGCCTCCAGAATTTTTGACATTTTTACATCATTCACAATCAAGCCTTTGTCAAAAAGTCAGGTAGTGAAACTCCTAAAAACTTATGGATACATTTAGGGTAGAGGGGAATAAAAACCTAGTAATATATCAATATGCACAGCTGGAAAGCAGATGTTCAATTGAATGATCTCAGTACTTAGAGAAAGCCATTAAACCTGTTACTTACTTAAATGAGAAATCCTCATAATTTATTGTCCTCATATTTGACTGACTTCTTTTGGCTCCTTTAAATTAACTCTGGAATGATTATTTCTATTATTATTGTTGTTGTGGAAGCCAATTACCATGGAAGTTTGACTCTGTGCAATACTGTAACATGAGTGCTAAGAAATGCCCAAGGCTGCTGTCAATCAAAGTAACCAGTGAGTTACGAGTTGTTTACTGCACTGGGAAATGAAGTGATAAATGTGTGCCAACCGGTAAAACGTGACATTGAGTATTAGAAACACCATGTTTAAGTAGATTTCTATTCATCTCTCAGAGTGCCCAAATGTAGTTTTAACCGAGTCTTCATTGTCAAAAGAGACATGTAACATTCAGCTTTGTAAAATACTGATGATTGTGTGGTTCGAAATTTTTAAGCACCTGGGAGGGTGCTGATATAATTCAATCTAGGTGCAGTTTCCAAGGAAACATTTCATGCAAAGATGGGCTCAATAAAGGACAGAAATGGTATGGACCTAACAGAAGCAGAAGATATTATGAAGAGGTGACAAGAATACACGGAAGAACTTTACAAAAAAGATCTTCACTAACCAGATAATCATGATGATGTGATCACTAATCTAGAGCCAGACATCTTGGAATGTGAAGTCAAGTGGACCTTAGAAAGTGTTACTATGAACAAAGCTAGTGGAGGTGATGGAATTCCAATTGAGCTGTTTCAAATCCTGAAAGATGATGCTGTGAAAGTGCTGCATTCAATATGCCAGCAAATTTGGAAAACTTGGCACTGGCCACAGGACTGAAAAAGGTCAGTTTTCATTCCAATTCCAAAGAAAGGCAATGCCAAAGAATGCTCAAACTACCGCACAATTGCACTCATCTCACATGCTAGTAAAGTAATGCTCAAAATTCTCCAAGCCAGCCCTCAGCAATACATGAACCATGAACTCCCTGATGTTCAAGCTGGTTTTAGAAAAGGCAGAGGAACCAGAGATCAAATTGCCAACATCCGCTGGATCATGGAAAAAGCAAGAGAGTTTCAGAAAAACATCTCTTCTGCTTTATTGACTATGCCAAAGCCTTTGACCATGTGGATCACAATAAACTGTGGAAAATTCTGAAAGAGATGGGAATACCAGACCACCTAACCTGCCTCTTGAGAAATCTGTATGCAGGTCAAGAAG
>SJYV01025286.1:106197-218213 GCA_006410875.1 Neotragus pygmaeus
ATCTCATGCGAAGAGTCGACTCATTGGAAAAGACTCTGATGCTGGGAGGGATTGAGGGCAGGAGGAGAAGGGGACGACCGAGGATGAGATGGCTGGTTGGCATCATGGACTCAATGGACGTGAGTCTGAGTGAGCTCCAGGAGATGGTGATGAACAGAGAGGCCTGGCGTGCTGCAATTCATAGGGTGGCAAAGAGTCGGACACGACTGAGCGACTGAACTGAACTGAGGTGCAGTTTCATCCTTTTTCTGTGTTACTGGCCAAAAAAATCACAAGTTTCCATCAGCTCTTTTGATTCAACCAAATTTTGGGAATGAATCCATTTGGGCTCACAATATGACTAGTTTTCCAAGGATAGCATCAGAGCAGGCTTACTACCTATAAGTTTTCCAGTTGCTATCTTCACTGACTGTCCAAAGTGAAATGATGATTCACCCATGTTTGGACTGAGTAGGGGCTTTTTGTTGTCTTTTTTTTTTTTTTAGTCACTAAGTTGTGCCCAACTCTTTTGCAACCCCATGGACTGTCCATGGGATATTGCAGGCAAGAATATTGGAGTGGGTTGCCATTTCCTTATCAAGGGGAACTTCCTGACCCAGGAATTGAACCCGTGGCTCCTGCCTTGTCTCACACATTGCAGGAGTGTTCTTTACTGCTGTGTCACCAGGGAAGCTATGACTAGTTTCGGTTCAGTTCAGTTCAATGACTAGTTTAGTGAACCTGAAAAAGAGACTTCACAGGAATTTGTATCATCCTTAAAAAAATTAAAGACCACATCTTGCTAGCATTATTTGATGTTCCATCGTTACTTTAAGTTCACATTGCCTGGCCTCTTCTCCTGAGATATACTAACAGGATTCCTTTAGGGGTCCTATCAGAGGCCAAAACTGCCCTGCAGCACTAGAAACACTTAATGAGATGCCCAGAGGAGCTGGCAAGGAAGATTCCAACTCTGAAAATACCACTTAAGCATGAGTACTGTGTCCCCACTCCAGAGGGAGAAAGATCCCTTTTCCCATAGTCTCTTATTAAAAACAAAAATTAAATGCTTGTGAATTGGTACTCTATGAGTCTAGCTCTGCCATCTCCCTGAACACATAATTAGATAATTACATTTTAGACAAAAGAGTACTATAGTAATTCACAGCACAAATTCCAGCTAGGGAATAGAAATTGATACATGAAATATGTATCAATACAAATATAAATACATGCATATGTGTTCTATGAGGGCTTCAGCTATTAAGGGCCATTAAAAACACTGGAGCAAATAGCTCCTGGGGATTAAGCTCTAAGAGCCCTCTTTATAATCAGAAGGCAGCTAATCCCTGCTTACCTATTTGAATGCTTAGTTTCCCCAATATAACATTAAACTATTATTTTTTATTCGTGATGCCACATGAGCAAGCAAATACTGCCCAAAAATATCATTCCCTAAAGATCTTGGGATGCTTCCAGATTGAATAAACCTAGAGGTTAAAAAAAAAAAAAAAACAGCTTGGATCACAGAATTTTTAAAAAGGTTAAGTCCGAGTAAAATTCATTAACTCATTTATTTCAGCTATCTTGACATTTCCTATGACTATCTCCCACTTAACTCCTTCCTCAAACCTTTTTTCCCCTGCCAAGTTGCATTTCTAGGTTCAGAGAATGTGTCTTCAATTTTTCCTGACACCTATCTATAAATTTCCCATAAGTTCTTAGGCAGATTTTGCATCTGCTTTATCTGCTAAAATGTTATGACCCTGTAACCTTAAGGACGTCAGCCTCTATTTTGACTGAGACCATTGATGGCGGTCAGAGATTGTCATAGTTCTGTTCAGAAGGGAGCTAAGACATTCTTGAGGCTTCCTTCTTCAAGTATTTCTTATACTATTGGTTTAAAAGCATATGGGGTAAATACCATAAACACTAAATACCAAACTTCTGTTTTCCTGTTATTAATAGATTTCAACAGAAATGCTGCTGGGCATCTTCCTTATGTTATAAATCATAGTTATCTTTTATGTAACAAAAATTGAGTAGCAAAATACTTATGTGCACTCATTTCGCTTCAGTTGTGTCTGGCTCTTTGTGACCCTATGGACTATAGCCCACCAGGCTCCTCTGTCCATGGGATTCTCCAGGCAAGAATCCTATAGCAGGTTGCCATTCACTTCTCCACGGGATTGTATCAACCCAGGGATTTAACCCAGGTCTCCTGCATTGCAGGCAGAATCTTCACCCACTGAGCCACCTGGGAAGCCCTGCAAAATACTTGATATGATTGCCTTGATATACTGTAGAAATTAATACATTATAAATCAACATATTTCAATAAAATAATTTTAAAAATTAAAAAAGAAGATAAATAGTATAAATTTAGTAGAATTGCTTGTATTGCCTTTAAATTCACAGTTTAAATGCTCTACAACTATATCTTTTATATTAATATGGAAATGCAATGAGAAATATTTTCTTTCCTTACTCCCATGTCCTTATTTTTATCAATTCTTTCTAAGAAAGATGTTCAATGACTTCTGATTTTCCAGGTAGTATTCTCTCTTAGTCTTAAAACAATATGTACTTAAAAATAAACCCATTATGATACTAAGGATAAATAGACTTCATATATATATGTATATATATTCATATGTTTGCATGTGTGTGCACGTGTGTGCACATATGTGCTTTGTCACTCAGTTGTGCCCAACTCTTTTTGATTTCATGGACTGTATGCTACAAAGCTCCTCTGTCCGTGGGATTCTCCGGGCAAGAATATTGGTTTGGCTTGCCATTTGCTTCTCCAGGGGATCTTGCTGACCCAGGGATCGAACCTTGTTCTCCTATATTGAGGGCAGATTCTTTACCATCTGAGCCACCAGGGAAGCCCATATTCATGTATCAGTTCCATTTAGTTCAGTCTCTCAGTCGTGACTGACTCTTTGCAACCCCATGGACTGCAGCACATCAGGCTTCCCTGTCCATCACCAACTCCCAGAGTTCACTCAAACTCACGTCCATCAAGTCGGTGATGCCATCCAACCATTCCATCCTCTGGCGTCCCCTNAGTCTCTCAGTCGTGACTGACTCTTTGCAACCCCATGGACTGCAGCACATCAGGCTTCCCTGTCCATCACCAACTCCCAGAGTTCACTCAAACTCACGTCCATCAAGTCGGTGATGCCATCCAACCATTCCATCCTCTGGCGTCCCCTTCTCCTCCTGCTCTCAATCTTTCCCAACATCAAGGTCTTTTTGAATGAATCAGCTCTTCACATCAGGTGGCTAATATATTGGAGTTTCAGCTTCAACATCAGTCTTTCCAATGAACTCTCAGGACTGATCTCCTTTAAAATGGACTTTTTGGATCTCCTTGCAGTTCAAGAGTCTTTTCCAACACCACAGTTCAAAATCATCAATTCTTTGGTGCTCAGCTTTCTTTATAGTCCAAATCTCACATCCATATATGACTACTGGAAAACAATAGCCTTGACTTGATGAAACTTTGGTGGCAAAATAATGTCTCTGCTTTTTAATATGCTGTCTATGTTAANAAAATCATCAATTCTTTGGTGCTCAGCTTTCTTTATAGTCCAAATCTCACATCCATATATGACTACTGGAAAACAATAGCCTTGACTTGATGAAACTTTGGTGGCAAAATAATGTCTCTGCTTTTTAATATGCTGTCTATGTTAATCATAACTTTCCTTCCAAGGAGTAAGCGTCTTTTAATTTCATGGCTGCAGTCATCATCTGCAGTGATTTTGGAGCCCCCCAAAATAAAGTCTGACACTGTTTCCACTGTCTCCCTGTCTATTTGCCATGATGTGATGCGACTGGATGCCATGATCTAAGTTTTCTGAATGTTGAGCATTAAACTATCTTTTTCATGCTCCTCTTTCATTTTCATCAAGAAGCTCTTTAGCTCCTCTTCACTTTCTGCCATAAGGGTGGTGTCATCTGTATATCTGAGGTTATTGATATTTCTCCCAGCAATCTTGATTCCAGATTGTGCTTCATTCAGCCAAGCATTTCTCACAATGTACTCTGCATATATTTGTATAATATGTATTCATATAAATCCATATACACAGCTGTGACATTGGTTCTCTAAACTGTTTGCAAATGGCTTTCTAAGTCATTTCAACTGTCACAGAATTGTGAATTGTCACAAAACCCAAGCATGGGAATTCCTTGCCATCCTGTGATTTGAGGGAGTTTCAAGGATCATAAGCCCAGAAAAAATAAATGCATTGAACACTATAGATGCCTCTCTCAATTGGGGTCAAGCAGTCAGCACCAGCACACAGCACAACCTGGGACCCAAACTATATACTGTGTGGTGACTAACCTCTTTCAGACTCCAAGGTTATACTGATTCACTATGTTTTCCTTGTTTCTTCCAAACAAGGTAACCACATTTGGATATAGTGGTTTACATCCCTGCTCAATTTAAAGATGGACAGTATTTCAGAAGGTAGAAGAATTGAGCTGTGGATGTGCTTAGGTAAGAAAAATTCAAATTAATGAACTTGTCAAATCCTTCTCTCAGAGAGTAAGAATGCAAGAGATTCTTGCATGACAAAGGGTTGTTTCCCAGGAGTGCTGAGTATCCATTTTCTTGCTTCCGTTCATACTCCAATTTATGGTTCCAGAATACTA
Organism: Neotragus pygmaeus; assembly: GCA_006410875.1. Lineage (NCBI taxonomy): Eukaryota > Metazoa > Chordata > Mammalia > Artiodactyla > Bovidae > Neotragus > Neotragus pygmaeus. Next base: position 110,845 of record SJYV01025286.1, read on the forward strand.
AAAAATTAGCACATCAAGTACAAGGTGGCTATGAAACATTTTGGCATGTAAAACAATTCTTATTATCCTTGAATTTGCATGTATGTTGTTGTGCATTTAAACATGCATGAAGTATAGGACCAGTTTCTAACAATGCCAGGTACAGAGACACTAGTCATTGTAAAGGACTCTATTTGTAAAACCATATTACATAAAAGTTCATTAATTTTGCAAAAATTAAAGTTTTTATTTTTGTATATTTTTGATTCAATATTTATAAATTATGTTTTATATAGATAAATATTTGAATACTTAAGAGAAACTCTACTTAGGAAAACATAAACATTTTTTATTCTCACATTTAATTTACTTTCCTTGAATATTTACACTTGCTTTCATTTACATTCTGTTAAAAGATTAAAAAGAGAATACAATTGTATTCAAAATGCACACCTTAAGATCAGTAGTATAAACATTTAGTAAATCCCTTATTATAATGAGATTATTTTGCTGAAATAAAGGTAAGGAAAATACATTTTATGAAATACTATATTGTAATTTATGGAATTATTATTATTTTAGTTCTTATTTAGATGCCACCAACTCACTTAATGATAGCTAGTCATGAAAAAATTCAGTTGTCTTTATATTCGTTGGCATCCTGTTATATAAGTATTATGGCTAAACCAGTTTTTTGATACTGTCATTTTGAAGATGTATTTGTCATGATAGAAGGATAAAACATTCTTTACTTTGATTTATAATTTTAAAATATTTAGACATGCAATATGTTTTCTTCATTTGTTTTTTCCAAACTAATATTTGATGTACAGTATGATACTTTAAAATGTTTTTAGAGCTGGTTTGGAAACAAGTGCTCAACTTTATATGGAAATTTTGATTGATTATAGACCATAAAACCTCTCACCATATTGCTGGAAGGCTGCCATTTGGAGAACCATGAAATAGTTCTGTGGTATCTGCTGTTTTCTGAATTAATCGACCCCAGTCTACTAAGCCTTCAGAATCTTCCAGAACATATAGTCAGATAAAATTATAACAGATTTGAAGAAACCCTTGATTGTAGAAATCATCAAAACTTGAGAAATCTTACAGTCTCAGAAAAACTAAATGCGGCATACAGTGGAGGTGGAGAATAGGATGGATGGGGACACAGGGCAAGCAGGAAAGAAGATGTGCAGTGACACCAGCTGTCCTTTCCTCCAAGCTAATCAGTCTATTTTCACGATAGTTTGCTAAGAACAAACTCATAGTTGATAGATTTAAATCTGTGATTTGTTTAATTTTGCTCTTTCGACTGCTTACTGTTGGTCTATCTTCTGCCATGTTGCTGGCAGGTCTGTACAGGGTGGGCAGATTAGGAGCTGTTGGTTTAACTTGTTATTACTGAGTAGAAAAAAGACTATTGTAGACTTTTGCCTAAATGTGAGACAGAGACCCTAAAAATTATTATTTTATTCCCACTTTATTCATTACTAGAGAGATAATGCTAAGTGTTTTAAACGACCTATTTCAATTCAATTTATGATCATTTTACACTGAGACAGAGATTTTGCAGTATATCACATCTTCAGTACACTTCAACACCAATCATTTTAGGTTAAAACATTTAATGAAAATCAAGTAATAGGAATAGTCAAATACACCATGTTTCTTATTGATTTTCTAGAATAACGTGGAGTCCTAATTTTTTTTTCAGATTTTCATTTTCTCCTTGAATGTGGACAATCCTATTTGAATAAAATAATGTATCTGAGAAACCAGCTGTGCTTCCTTATTACCTATGAGCTTCATTTTGCTTTGTTTTCAGATGATTTATTTAATCTTCAGATTAGGGTAACACTGTACAAAATCCTAAACATTTCTAGTACTTAAATAAGAGCAAATACATTTGTATACCATTTTCCCACAGAAAAATCTTAAAACCTAAATCATGTGGGCTTTGTCAGACTGTATATAATAAATTAGACAAAAATTCAAGGGCTATCAATAGTTACCAATACTTTGACTTTCTTCTTTCCTATTTTTGTCTCTTTCTACAAATGACCTTATTCTGTTGCAAGAGCAAATATTATGGTGCTTTTCAAGGTTATTCTCAGAAGTACAGTTTTCATTTAATGTGATGTAAATGTATCCTTAAATTTATTTCTTCAAAAAAATTAGAATATCATTATCTTCAAGGTTGAGGAACTTAATTAGCAGGATGGGTGTGGCAGAGTGAGCAGAGGAAAAAAGAACAGAGAAGCATGACTTTTTTTCCTGTTAAGTAGAATTGTGAATTCTATGACTTAATGGTACTTAGTTTATATAATGCAAAGTATTCACATAAAGTTTGATCACTAATATGCCTACATAAAAATATTGTTAGAAACGAGATTAGGTAAGATGTACAGAAACAGGTTTCTGACTTTTCCCTCACAAATAAATCTCACCAATTTGCCAAAAAGTGAATTTTTCTTCTGTACATTTATACTTTCTTTCAGGCTGACATATAAGATTTTCTATTTCAAACATTTAAATTTCTTTATTTCTTGTAAAGGAAAAATGTACTAAAATAGGTTGAAATTTCTGCCCCAAGATATCAATGAAAATTATATACATAATATTTAAATTGCAATGCTGTTGATTCTATCCAATACCATTTCTCACTAGGTTACATAGTATTTTACGTTTTAGGATTATATATTTGGTCTTATTAGAGTTCATTGTGAATTAGTGTTTCCGAAATGAATGTTTTGTTCTTCTGCAGATACTTTCCCACTCTTTGCAAAATCATAAATTGAAAGAATAAAGAAGGGACAGAGAACGGAGAAGGAATGAAGGAAGGAATATAGGAAGAAAGGGAAGGAAACTTTAAAATGCTGTTAACTAAGTAAATGAATGTGAACTGGGAAGTAAATGAATGCAAAGTGGCACTTTGCAGTCAAGATTCTGATGCTGAAGAGTAGCAGATTTAAGTAATGTTACTTCTTATACATAGTACACTGCCTGAAACAAATCTATTTTGCTTCCACATCATATATAAGTATACCTGTTTGGCTATTCGATATGTCTATCTAGGTGGTGTATTTTATTATTATTATTATTTGAGTTGATTTACAGTGTTGTGTTAGTTTCAGATGTATAGCAAAGTGAATCAGTTATATATACATATACAATCCACTCTTTTTTAGATCCTTTTCCCATATAGGTCATTACAGTGTGTTTAGTAGAGTTCCCTGTGCTATACAGTAACCGTTTAAAAACTTTTTTCATTTTTGTTTAAATGTCCTTTATTTTTGTAACCACAAAGGGTAATATAAGTTAAGTGAAAGTAGCTCAGTCGTGTCCCACTCTTTGCAACCCCATGGACTTTATCCATGGGATTCTTTAGGCCAGAACACTGGAGCGGGTAGACTTTCCCTTCTCCAGGGGTGTTCCCAACCCAGGAATCGAATCCAGATCACACACATTTGCAGGTGGATTCTTTACCCACTGAGCCACAAAGGTAGTCCAAAATAGTTAAATAGAACTTTAGTGTTTGAAAAACAATCTTTTCTAACATATGGAGCATTATGTAAGATTTTTAAATAAATATGTCATATGTTCTAAAATTTATACAAAACAGATTAAATGAGAATTCACATATCAGAGTTTCTAGTTACTAGGATTCTTTTAAACCAAATATATTTTAATGATTTTTCGTACTTCTTTTATCAATCCCAAGAACAGTCAAGTGGTACAAGTTGGTATTACTGGAAGCTCCATTGCAGATAGAAATAATAAAGAAGAGTAGCCTGCTTGACATGACAACAGTCTGTCTGTCAAAACTGGCATTAGAAATAGAGGGAAATATGTTACTATCACTATAACAATTGAAGAATTCACACAATTATTCTAATCATAACTTTGGATCAAACATAACAACATAATTCCAGCCTTGTCAATCTTTTCTATAAGTGTAGACAGATGGAGAATACTGGGTTTATTGAAAACTTAAGATCAAAAAAAAGTGGGATTGCTTCTAACAATATATATAGATGTAATTTATATTGTTAAACCACCACGTTGCTGAAACTGAAATCCACTTATGATAATAGCATTTTTCATATATCTGACAATATAAATAATATCTGAAATTCCATAATAATGTGGACTAACATGTTATTATTTTCATCTTTGCACAGTACTCTAAAATATTTCTAATAGTGACATCTGAATATGTAGATATAATAGTTTGTAACTGTCTCTTAAAAGCACATCTATGTGCTTTAGGATGCCTTCATAAAATGTTTCAACATTGTTTGCAAACCATGAGCCAGTTCTACAGGCAAATCTTCATTGCATCAAACATAACAACCACTTGAATTGTCATTCAAATCACAGAGGAAGCATACTGTAATGATATTTCTTAACATTCTATATGATTTACAAGCCAGTGTTAAGAAAATCTTTATAAAATATTTAATGAAGAAGTTGAAATAAGACCTTTCAAAATAAAAAGAATATATATTTTATAAAGCAAAAGATTAATAAAGTGAACTTGTATTTGATATTTGCCACCTACAAATAATCAGAACATATTGAGTCAATTTATCTGATATTTAAAGTATTTTATAACTTTGAAATTTTTTCCTATAATTTGATCTTACATAAATGTGTTTAGTGAAACTATGTTACCATATATTATTAAAGTAGCATGTTCCAAAAATGCAGGTGCTACTGCATTATATTTGACATAATAATGAGAATTGAAGCTCTCCAAAAGTACCATGGTATTCAACCTATTCCAAACATTTTGAACTTGAAGGCCTTTTTTTCCATAAAAAGAATTTACAAATTATTTTCACACCAAATATTTTTAAGAGAACATTTAGAAAATCAATCTCAATGAATAATTATTACATGATTATTTATACTCTCCAATGAGTAATTTTATTATTAGCAGTAGTCATAGTATGTTTTAAATTCATGGATTTTCCATCTAGATTTTGCAGCATCATTGGGTAGCTTTATTTTTCATAATAGAATATTATATATATATATTTCAAATTTTTTATTTTTACTTTATTTTACTTCACAATACTGTATGGTTTTGGCATACATTGACATGAATCTGCCACAGGTGTACATGAGCTCCCAAACATGAACTCCCCTCCCACCTCCCACCCCACATCATCCCTCCAGATCATCACCATGCACTAGCCCCAAGCATTCTGCATCCTGCATCGAACATAGACTGGCAATTCGTTTCTTACATGATAGTATACATGTTTCAATGCCATTCTCCCAAATCCTCCCACCCTCTCCCTCTCCCTCAGAGTCCAAAATTTTGCTCTACACATCTGTGTCTCTTTTGCTGTCTTGCATACGGGGTCATTATTACTATCTTTCTAAATTCCATATATATGTGTTAGTATACTGTATTGGTGTTTTTCTTTCTGGCTTACTTCACTCTGTATAATTGGCTCCAGTTTCATCCATCTCATTAAAACTGATTCAAATGTATTCTTTTTGATAGCTGAGTAATAATCCATTGTGTATATGTACCACCGCTTTCTTATCCATTCATCTGCTGATGGACATCTAGGTTGTTTCCATGTCCTGGCTATTATAAACTGAGAAAACCAGAATAGAAAGAGACACATGTACCCCAATGTTCATTGCAGCACTGTTTATAATAGCCAGGACAGAATATTTTTAAAATATTCAACCTTCAAAACAAACTATTTTAACAAAACTTGCTTTAAATAAGAAGTATTCTTATATAAGTACTACAATAATCATGATGTAGTATAAGACTATGCACTCTGTCCAAATTAATCTGATTGATTTCCTGGGTTATGTAAATTCTATAAAATAAATTTATGTTTTCTATGACAGATTGACCCATTATAAATAAACCTGACATATTCTTGAATATGAAAATATGTAACATAAATATCTAATTAATATACATATATCATACTGCTATTGATGTGTGTAGTTTAATATGAAAATAACTTCTACTCATTGAAAAGCATTAAGTAATCACCTGGCAATAAGTTAAGGACCTTATAATGAATTTGGTGGACCTATTACATGATTTCACAGCTGTTTTGTATCTGATAGTATAGGCAAGCAATTAATACTTTCCAAATTAGAATAATGTGGAGTTAGAAAAATTGTACTTAGATCAACTTCTATGTAAATTTGTCTCATACCTTTTTTTGAATATACCAAGCAAAACAACTAGCACTCATAATAAAGTTAATTATTTTACTTATAAACAATAAGATTCAATTATCTAATGGTTTGAACTACCTATGCACTTTTTAGTAACTTTTTTCTACTCTGCTAAAAATACTATTAATATCTCCATCTAAGGTGAGAGAAAACACTTCAGGATCAAGTGTAAGGGATGTTGTTGGACAATGTTTTCTAAAAGGCAACTAAAATTTTGGTGAGCATAGAGTAAAGGCAGGTGAAATAGTGTTCAACTATCTTCAACAATAATGATCTCACTTATGAGTTTTTTAATGGAAGTTTAAGTGCACAATAAGGTGAGAATACTTTGCAAACTAACACTATGAAAGCAGCAGGTATTTTTATTTTTAGGATTTTAACATATAAACATCTTATTTCAGAAATAAAAATGATGAAAATAACATGATAACCCACTATATATTCAGTAATTTACAAAATATTCACATAAAAAAGTCTTTATAAAAATTTAAACTTTTTTTAAATTAAAAAAAAAAAGAAAACCTTAAAAAGAGTCCTTTAAACTCTCCCACTTTCTCAGGTATGTGGTGGATGGAGAATAGCACAATTATTTGCAATATGTCCTATCAAGAGGTAGAATCTATTTATCCACTCCTTCTATCTAAACTGGACTTGGACATTGTGTTAGTGGAAGCAATGGGCAAATTCTGTATCTGTCATGAAGAAATTATGGATTTTGTTGTATTTTTAGAACACTATAACCCTCCATGTCTACAAGCCTAAGCTAGGCTGCTGACAGCTGGGAGGGCCTCTGAAAGAGGACCACAGCCTCCAGGCCAACTGTAAGCCAGACCTAGACACTGATCAAAAGTATCAGGACCACGCAGAGGAGGGAGAGCTGTGAGCAGTGAAAGTGTGGACTGAGTAAGTGACCCTAAAGAAAATGTAAATTTAAAAAACCTAATCTGACACTTTTTTTTTTCCTGTTTGGCAATGTTTGGTAAATGAATATACAAATGGCCTTCTTGTTGTCATTGTTTAGTGGCTAAGTTGTGTCCGAATCTTTGCAACCCTGTGGACTATAGCCTACCAGGCTCCTCTGTCCATGGGATTCCCCAGGCAAGAATACTGGAGTGGGTTGCTATTTCCTTCTCTGGGGAATCATCCTACAGGATGTACACAGTCTCTGTACACAGAGACTGAAACCCATGTCTCCTGCATTGGCAGGTAGATTCTTTACCACTGAGCTATCAGGGAAGCCCCAAAATGGCCTTTGACATCATTAAAATACCATGTTAGACTTGATTATTCAAATTTATCACCAAATATCCACATTCTTCTCTTAAAATTCCCAGTGTTTATAAAAGGGAACAAAAAGACACAAATCGCAAATGTAACTGGCAAGGTTAATTAACCTATTATTTTCACCACTCCAAAAGTGAAGCTTCAGCCCCAGGAAAGTCCCCTGATTTATAGCTAAACATATTACCCTGTCTGTACTGAAGCATCAGAAAATAACTGGATCAAGTAATGAGTATTTGTGGTCACAAAGGTTATAATAGCTACAACAACAAGGAATGTTTTGAAAAGTAGCTGCCATGACTTAGGATAAAATATATCCAGCAAGACTCCTTATTAAAACTGAAGAAATACATTCATCTCTTGCCAAAACTTCTACAAAAGTTAAAAAAAAAAACCTTAAATAGGTATGTGTGGACAAAAGTGGGAAGGGAAATTTTCCACCCATACTTTTTTACTTTGTACTTGTATAATGTTCTCCCTCAGAGATGACAAATATAACTGATGAAAAATCAATGCAAAGGCTGAATGATGCAGCTAGGAAGTCAAAAGAACCATTGTCTCTGAATAAGATGCTTTCATCCTCAAATTACATCTCCCAGGCACATCAAGAATATTTGCTATCAGCATCATAGTTTTGCATTTTTGAGTAACTGACTTTGGCCATAATCACTAATGCCCATAATACATTTTCCATAAAGAAAACAAAGACCCATCAAATGATAATTTTAAAAAGGCAAAGTCCTATTATTTAAACAGAATGTTGAATAGCTACAGGTAAAAATGTGTGGGGATTTCTTTACTGTATTTCTGTAGTAGTTTTCTATAGAAGTGTCTGCATTACTCAAATGATGGAGAAATCTCATAAGAAGGATCCCACAGCTCTCTTGGTCTTAGCTCTACCATGCAGAAATTCAGACATCTATTTTTCTCTTGTTTAAAGCTAATTTTCCTCAGAATCTAAATCATATATATTTTCCCAGCTAAAATACCAACTCACTTTTCCATTTTTCCATATAATTTATATTTCAGCAGATCGAACAATTGGTGTGGTTACTGTTCAATGAAACCCTCCTGTTGGGCTTGAGGTCCCTGCTGTGAAGGCTGAGCCTTGCACCAACCACTTACTTCACCTGGGACATCTTGTTAGTAAATTACAGCCTCAAATCAAAGGAAAACTGTGAAAACTCCTAATGTTTTCTCCAAAATAAGAAAATTAATCTCAGGAATACAACAGAGCTATTTTAAAAGATAAAGTTACTATGCTAAAATGTTAGAGAATAAACACACAAGTAACATTTTAAAGCTACATCAAAAATAGCTTATGCATGTAAAAGTTCAAATTCTCTTTCCATACACACACACACACACACATAAACAGACACATACACATACACACACATACACATATATATAAAATTTTGTGATGATGAGTTATGAAATAGAAACCATTATGATTATTCTTTTACAAGTAAAGGTAATAACAAAAAAATAGATACTGGAAACCTTTCAATATTTCTATGAAATAATTTTTAAAAACTATGTTTTAACAATAAGAAAATGTGAAAATCAGAACTTAACCAAACATTTAGAATTAGCATAACTCATTGTGGAACAACTTGAAATTATGCAGCTTATAAAGTAATGCAATATAATGTATACACAACAATGTTTAATCTGAGTCTGATTAAACTTTAGAGAACTTCTGCTTAATAAGACGTACAGGAGATGAAGAAACAAACATCACATTGAGGACATAATCAGATGAAACTCAAACATGGGAAATTCTACAAAACCATAGGATTCAGTTCAGTTCAGTTCAATCACTCAGTTGTGCCCAATTCTTCGGATCCCATGAATCGGAGGACACCAGGCCACCCTGTCCATCACCAACTCCTGGAGTTTACCCAAACTCATGTCTATCAAGTCGGTGATACCATCCAGCCATCTCATCCTCTGTCATCCCCTTCTCTTCCTGCCCTCAATCCCTCCCAGCATCAGAGTCTTTTCCAATGAGTCAACACTTCGCATGAGGTGGCCAAAGTACTGGAGTTTCAGCTTTAGCATCATTCCTTCCAAAGAAATCCAAGGACCAATCTCCTTTAGAATGGACTGGTTGGATCTCCTTGCAGTCCAAGGGACTCTCAAGAATCTTCTCCACCACCACAGTTCCAAAGCATTGATTCTTTGGCGCTCAGATTTCTTCACCGTTCAACTCTCACATCCATACATGACCACTGGAAAAACCATAGCCTTGACTAGACGAACCTCTGTTGGCAAAGTAATGTCTCTACTTTTCAATATGCTATCTAGGTCAGTCATAACTTTCCTTCCAAGGAGTAAGCATCTTTTAATTTCATGGCTGCAATCACCATCTGCAGTGATTTTGGAGCCCCCCAAAATACAGTCTGACACTGTTTCCACTGTTTCCCCATCTATTTCCCATGAAGTGCCATGATCTTTGTTTTCTGAATGTTGAGCTTCAAGCCAAGTTTTTCACTCTCCACTTTCACTTTCAACAAGAGGCATTTTAGTTCCTCTTCACTTTCTGCCATAAGAGTGGTATCATCTGCATATCTGAGGTGATTGATATTTCTCCCTGCAATCTTGATTCCAGCTTGTGCTTCTTCCAGCCCAGCGTTTCTCATGATGTACTCTGCATATAAGTTAAATAAGCAGGGTGACAATATATAGCCTTGACGTACTCCTTTTCCTATTTGGAACCAGTCTGTTGTTCCATGTCCAGTTCTAACTGTTGCTTCCTGACCTGCATATAGGTTTCTCAAGTGCTTCAAAAGACAATTTTATGGAAATAAAAAAAGATATTTTGGGAGGAAAATTTTAGAGATGTAAGAGGCATNAGGGAAGGATTACTACCTAACATGGTTGTCAGAGGGCAACCATGTGAGCAAGCACTGGCATGAATGGACCATGCCTATGCCACCAGGAAATAAGGAAGCAGATATAACAAATATGGCCAACTTACCCAACAGGCATGACTCCCCTTTCTTCTAGATAAAAGAAGTCCCTGAATATGAAACTCCAAGTTGTGAACTTTCAAAGTTGCAAACACGCGTCTTGTTCTAGCAAGAACCAGAACCTGTGCCATCAGTGTCAGAGCTGAGTAAAATTGTAGCTTTCCTGCCATCTCTTATTGTTGATCATCCTTCAGCTCTACCATCTCCCACTTCCTCTCCGTCCTCCAGTCAGTAACTCTTTCCTGTTAACTTGATGCCAGCCCCTGTATGCCAGTTGTTTTCCTGTACTATTGTACTTTCAAGGAACTATAATGTTAGACTTTAAATGTTTATTTATTTTTTGTATTTTTATGCATTATCTGTATGAAAAATATTATAAACGTACTATAGTACAGTACTATAGTACTCTATAGTACTATATAGCTGATTGTGTTAACTGCATACTTACACTAACTTCATTGGACTTATGAACTAATTGGCTTTATGAACAGGCTCTTGGAATGGAATTCATTCATATGCAGGCAATTTACTGTAATAGAAATTTTGTCATTGAGCCTCCTAGTGCTTTGCAGGAGGCTCATGTTCCCCATCGGAGAAGACAATGGCACCCCACTCCAGTACTCTTGCCTGGAAAATCCCATGGATGGAGGAGCCTGGTGGGCTGCAGTCCATGGGGTCACAAAGAGTTGGACACGACTGAGCAACTTCACTTTCACTTTTCACTTTCATGCATTGGAGAAGGAAATGACAACCCACTCCAGGGTTGTTGCCTGGAGAATCCCAGGGGTGGGGGAGCCTGGTGGGTTGCCATCTACAGGGTCGCAGGAGTTGGACACAACTGAAGCGACTTAGCAGCAGCAGCAGCAGCAGCATGTTCTCCCTAGACCTACTAATCGAATTATAATTGATCACAGGCAATTACTACACCATTCCCTTTACCAACAACTGATGTAAGCATGGACATAAGAAGAAATACTAACTAATGAGTTCCTGGAAAATACCTTTTGAGAACTGCTAGGATGGATTCCCTCATGGATGAAAATAATATGCAATGGCACTAACCTTCCTACCTTTCTGCCTTTTATGTCACTGATACCTGGAATGGAGACAGCCGACTTGTAAACAGCCCCACAAGTACCAGTCCACATGCTAAAGGAAGGTGGAAAGTATGTGGTTTCTTGGTGACATCATTGAACTGCTAACTTCAATAAACAGAAATATCCTGCCTCCAGACTCATATGATGTGAAGTAATACATGTTCTTTCCTTAAGCTGAGTCACAGTTTATTGCTTGCTGATGAAAACATACTAATTGAGGCAACTATATAAGCGGAGAGGAATGATAAAATTTGTACAGCTCCAAACATGTGTTTTAGGATGTGGACATGGTGGGATAATCTGCCAAGCACTAGAAAAAAATGAAAGTATCTAGGACTAAAAACAAGACCCACACATTTAGTAAAAAGGACTTAGTGAACTGGTTTGTTAGTGAGTCTGTCCTGCAATGTAGGGCTGGGCTGTTTGTCAAGAGAGAACGTCTCTGGAAAGCTTGAAGCCTGCAAACTTCAGCCCATGATTAGTGCCAAGGATGTCAGGGTGGGATAATGAGGTACAAAGAGGTCAGAAGATGATACAAATATGCTCTTGTGCAGGTAACAGTAGCAAAGGAAAAGTAAGACTTCGGTTCCCAAGAAGCAGGTCCTCATGAAGTCCTGTGGTCCATTGTAGGCAACTGCTATTGGACAGAGTAACCAGCTAAAATTCTGAGTTGGAACTGAGGTTTATGTACTCAGTCAATGTGGAAATAGGGAGGGATATACGCTGTGATCTAGGGGAAAGAGAAAAGCATACCAACCATCTTAAAAAAAAGGCATAAAAAAGATGAATAAAAATTTAAGAATATAATATATAAAAGACAAGCTATGCCAAACCAACTATTCCTCGCATTTTAAAGAAAGAAAGACAGATTCAGTTCAGTTCAGTCGATCAGTCATGTCCGACTCTTTGCAACCCCATGAATCACAGAACGCCAGGCCTCACTGTCCACCACCAACTCCCGGAGTTCACTGAGACTCATGTTCATTGAGTCAGTGATACCCTCCAGCCATCTCATCCTCCATCATCCCCTTCTCCTCCTGCCCCTAATCCCTCCCAGCATTGAAGTCTTTTCCAATGAAACAACTCTTCGCATGAGGTGGCCAAAGTACTGGAGTTTCAGCTTTAGCATCATTCCTTCCAAAGAAATTCCAGGGTTGATCTCCTTCAGAATGGACTGGTTGGATCTCCTTGCAGTCCAAAGGACTCTCAAGAGTCTTCTCCAATACCACAGTTCAAGAGCATCAATTCTTCGGTGCTCAGCCTTCTTCACAGTCCAACTCTCACATCCATACATGACTACTGAAAGACAGATTAGGATAAATACATAAAATGAAAGAGGAGATGCCAATGACCAATGCTATAATGAAGAGATAAACAAGGGTTTTATTCTGTGCTGAGACTAAGATAGATTTTCCAGAAAGTAAGGCTAGAAGAATAGTGGGGCTTAGTTTGGGTATGTCTGAATACATTGAAGGAAGCCATTTGGGTGTATGGTGTGAAGAGACTGGATGAAAGACACCAGTACTGAACTCTTGAGTCCAGCTCTTAGCAACAGAGACAGCTGCTTCGGTTGTTCTAAAAGGGCAACATCTGATTACTGAAAGCCCTGTAGACCCATCTTAGTACTGGGGTCCAGAAGCTCAGACTGATCGCAGTTACTGGGGCTTCTGAAGCATTCTAAGCTTCCATATTATTTACTGGTAACCGTATGTATCATGTCTAGTTGACAATAAAGTGAATACAGGAAACAAGACAGGAGTCCCATGAACATCAGTGAGGCACTCAGTGATGCAGTATTTATACTCAGAGGCTGTGGGAAACTTGGTGCTGATGGTTCATGGAGGTCGCCTGCTGTCTTTATTTATGTAATCTCAATGCTCAGGCAAGAGGAAGAGGTGGGATAGGAGAAACCTATGCAGAGGAGAGGTCAATGAAAGTGGCAGTGAGCAGCTACGATAAATAGATAAAGGCTGGGAGAAAAGGAAGCTGGAGCTCTGCCCTTTGCACTTTTCATTGTGAATTCCAGAAGATTGCCTGACACACAGCAGGTGCTCAATAAATAATTGTTGGATGAATGATTTAATTAATCGAGGCTGTGTGGTAGCCCATTATGATCTAAGTGTTATCCTTCACAGCGAGAAGCATGTGTGTATTGCTTCATCCCACAAGCTGACCTCAAGTTTCTTGCCCACTGCATCTCCCACATTTTAAACTGGCCATATTTCTTATTTTATGAAATGAAATAAATGCTAATGTTCTAGCAGAGGAATGTAAACAAGTGTGCTTCGACAAATTCAATGTGACTAAAAAGAAACGGTAGCAGGTGGATGAAAGTGGGTCCAATTAAGATATATTTGCTTTTGTGCCACAGATTCTATGCTTTTCGAAATACAACTGTTAGATGATAAGGGGATGGGGACTATTTTTGACTCTTTTTTTTTATCTTGGAAAAATAAATTTTCTCATCGATAGTTTATGCAGTTCTCTTTTCATACTTCGCTTTTGTGATGCTTCCTTTAAAGACTTTCTGTGCCGTTTTATTTTGTGACATTGTTTATGCTGGATTTGTTGTTGTTATTTTTGCATTTACATTCCTCAGAGAAATAATACTTCACAGTATAAAAATCCCAGAACCGCATCAGAATAAAAGAGGTGATTTATAAACACATAATAGTCATTTTTGGTACTTTTCATCATTAGTCAAGCTGAGAGAACAAATTGGAATTTGTGCTTCTGGTGGGCTTTCTGAAGGGATCCTCAGATAAATGTAGCCAAAGATGAAAGATAATTTCAATTAAAAGATAATGGATATTATACACAATTACGGCTGTGGCCAAGTCAAACACTTTGGAATTAAATGTCTTTGTGTGAGAAACCACAGTGTTAAATAAAATAATCAACAGGAATTTATTTCTGTCTTTGCTCTGATCTACTCACATCTCCTATTTTGGGTAGCAAGTGACAATCCTATTTAAGTACAAAGACACCAAAACTTTCCAACCTGGAGTAAAGGCTAGCATTTAAACTAGTATAGTATTTTATTTAAAATTTTTAGAATTTAGCATCTGATTGTATTTATGTTCATTTCATTTTGCTAATTTAGAGTCCCAAACTGGAAAGCTTCTGCATGACAAATAATTTTTGATCCTAGTGATGACAACTTTGTAAATGTTCCATGTGCTAAATTTATCACATCTATAAGAAAATATGGCAAAATAGATAATGGAATAAATGATAGGATTCTTACTTTAAAAGCTATGCTGCCACATGTCAGTTCATAGGACTATACCTGAGACTCACAGAATAGTAGCAAAGAGAAAACAGTAAAATTAGTACAACCAAATGAGTAAAGCAAATGTATCATTAATTCCAGCAAAACCACTAAATCCAATGACTTATTGATATGACTGTGGCATGTGCAGATTTTAAAAAGAATTTTTAAATCATAGTCTTTTTTCCTTGATAGCATGTTGATGATCTGATGTTACCAATGATAAAGTGAGATTCCCCTAAGGTCATGGAAGATGTGTTATTTTAGTGTATAGTTTCATCAAAAAGAGAAAGAAAAAAAAAAAAAAGCAAAGACAGACATATGTAGATAAAATACAGAGTGGGAGGATTATTATCACTTCATGCTTGATTCAATTTAAAATCCCACAGCCTTCTCAATCTCCAAGGCAACTTAATCTTTTGCCCCATGGATTATCTCTAGGTACCAAGTAAACATTTGACCCTGAAGTTCAGTGACTGCTAGCTACAGTTTATCAAAAGTTGTCACCCTCAAAAAATAAATCAGATCACTGGGCTCTCCTCACTGTGTTCTATTAGGGCTCTGATGAGTCTTGTAAATAATAAGAGATGTTGTATCTTTCCAGAAACTGGTTATATGGAGATATGCCTATTAACTTAATGTCTGTGTGTTTGTCCAGTTTGTCAATTTCAAAACCCATGGAATGGGAAGGAGGACGTGAAATTAGAACTGGCTATCAAAACACTCCCCAAAGTGGACTTGAGGGACATTTTGGGAAAGGGTACAATAAGACCCCTAATGTTTATTGCTCCCACTGCAAAGAATACAATTAAGGTCCCTTAATGTTTATTGTTCCAGCCTGAAAGAACACCATTAAGTCTGAAGCATCACCTGCTGGCATCCTCATCCAGCCACACTCCTTGAGCACAGATGGGACATTATGTAACACAAAGAGAGCTGGGTTGCTCACCTGGATGCATTCGAAGAACGCTGTCAAGAACTTTTCTTTAAACAAATCCAGTAGCAAGATAATATGGCAGCCCACCTCCCCCATCTGCCAACATCCTGTAAGCTCTGTGGCAACATGAACAGAACTGAATCAATATTCATGATTCCTGTTTTTTGGAGAAAAAAAAAATGAAAGAAAGAATTAAAAAAAAAAAACACTATATGTTCTGCTGTATTAGTATGTCTAATGAGAATAAATTAAAACCCAGCTGAGACATGACCCTGAACCTTCTGCTTCCTCTTAACTGTCAATTTAGCTTTCCTTAGCACTGTGATCAACTACATTCTAAGTACAAGTTGACAGTGGCTCAACATTTTGCGAATACAGGTAAAATAGGAGGGGAACTGCCTGAAACTTGATGCTGATGGCACCTGGTTCTGCCCCATTAGCCCTCATCTTGGTCTTCAGCTTCATGTAGCTCTAATTTCATTTCTTTAATAGCCTGGCTTTTGATAAGAATCTTCCCCTCTCTGCCCTTTCCATGGCCAAGTTCCCTTTGTGGTGTCATTGCTAACTTCTCACAATGTGACTTCATTTCTCTAAGAAATTCCCAGCAGCGGTCTTTAATGGCAGGTTAATGGGCTGTTAAATCTCAAATTTTCCAGGATGATTTCGTTACTAGAAGTAGTCTTCCTCCTATTTCCAGTGTGGTCAATAGAGGCCTGTATTAGAGGCACTTAATGCTTTATACACTAAGGATATTGTGCTCCAAATCAGAACAAACAAGAGACACTTTTTACTCCTTTATTATATCAACACGATTTTAGGAGAATGTCTGCCATGGGTCCTATTTGTTATGCCTACATAAATCAATAAAGGCTATGAAAAATACAGGAAGCTTTGCCAGCTATGTGCTTACAAATATTAGATGAGAGGGTTCCCAGACAGCAGATCATCCATAAGCTGGTTCTCAAGCCTGTGTTATCATATGACTTGTTTCATTACCTGCCACTGCTACTTTATGTTGGCTATTTCTTTCTGAACCCTTCATAAACAAAATCCTTAATGATACATAGCCCAAGTGAATTCATTTACCAAAAAAACAGAGCACAAGATTATATATAAACCAGAAACCTAGGTGTCTTGCTACAGAATTTCTATAAATTATAATAGCCTGTTGGAAATCATAATTTCCAATTGCATCAATGCTACAGACAATTAGAAACCTAGCCAATGCCAATGTGAAATTCTTTCTAATGATTTTTAAGAATGGTAGGCAGCTATTAAAATCATGATAATTAGGACAGATGACAAAGAGTAAATGACAAAATAAAGCACTTTCCAGTAGATAGTTTTTGGATCTGATACCCTTCATAGATTCTATCTTAAGCTAAAATAATTCATCGCACATTTTTCACTGAACATTTAAGGTGAAGATTGTGCCAGTTCTTAACATGTAATCTTAAGGGATTTGCATATAATTTTATAGAACATAATATTCTTTCTAATTGAATAGTATAGATATATTATCATTTTTTAGAAATGAAATGGATACAGTCCGAGGAGCTTTTTTTTTCTTTACTAATAAACTTAAAATCTAGTAGGAGAAAAATTTACAAGTACACAAATGGCTAAAGTTCAAAATGAAAATTTAAAAAGCTTTTGAGAAACACTATTTTCTTTCAATATGTTATTAAATGAGATATTACTAAAAGTCTTGCTAATAGTCAGAGAACAGGTAGAAAAGGTATAATGATACATACATAAAAGAAGATAATTTATCATACACATAAAAGTTCAAAGCAGATGAATATCTTACCTGTAGAGACTCGGGAATATAGTATCTTTCCACCTAATGGATCTACTATCCCTTAAGACCTCGCTGTCAATTGTATCTGTCTTCAGAAGGGGAAAAGGGAAGTATAGCCTGCATACCCATGTAGGGGAGGAAAAGTAACTTTTCATCTGCCTTTGTAGGTTCTTGCTTGGTCTTATAATTAAATTGATATAAGGTAGAATAAAAGGAGAAACATGTGCTTCCCTGGTGGCTCAGTGGTAAAGAATTCATCTGTCAATGCAGGAGATGCAGCTTTAATCTCTGGGTCAGGAAGATCTCTTTGAGAATGAAATGACAAACTACTGCAGTATTCTTGCCTGGGAAATCTCATGAACAGAGGAACCTGGCGGGCTACAGTCTGTGAGGTCACAAGAGTCAGACATGACTTAGAGACTAACCAACAACGACTGGAGCAATACACGTTTCATTTTATATGGCTGTCCTGCAAATATATGAGACTCAAAGGGAATAAGGCAATTGAGGTTTAAATACCATCTTGAGTTAAGAGGAAAAGGATCTGGGGCATCCAAGAAAAAGAAGATGATTCACAAGAAGATCAGGAAAGCATATATTTAGTAAATAAATGCTTGCTTGTCATGCATCTAAGTCTTTCAGATGAAAAAGTTATCTGTGCTATTACCACTTTACCTGGTACAGGACCCTTTTCTAAATTATTTTATGCAGTTAAGGGGAGGTAGGAAGACTTTCCTGAATTTGCTGGGTCTTGATTGCCCTCAGTTCAATATGCCAAAATGGCATGCTTTGGGGTGCCTCACCTGGTTTTTAAAAAGCCTTTGGGCAGAAAAAGCACATATTGCTTCCATTTATATTCCACTGGTTAGAATTCAATGACAAGGACACACCAACTGTAAAAGAAGGTAGAAAATGGGTCCTAGTTGTAGCTTGAAAAAAAGACGGTGAATTTTAGTGATGTGCCAGCTAGTGCTTCCTTTTATGGTATTGAGAAACGGAAAAATCCTACTGAGTAAACTTTCACCACTCTCTGGAGAAGAATCTTTAAAGTTGGAATCTAAGAGTTATTTAAAAGTGGGAAGACAAGAGAAACTCCATAAAGAGCAGAACTGAAGTTGAAATCAGAATATCACGACCATAAACAAAGTACTATATGTAATTGTATTAGACACACTTGGGAGGCGAGTACTCGGGGACGAAGGCAAGCAGACGGGAGAGAACACCAAATGTTGGGTTATCTGGTCATGAATGGCAGAAGCGTGAAAGAGCCAGTCAGTCCTTATAGGTTATAAGTTAATAACTAATATGATTCAGAAGGTGGTTCAGACCAGAAAGGAAAGGACATGAAATCAAGATGGATGTGATCTGATAGGGGGATAGTGAAAGAAGGAAAGTTAAAGACCTTCCAGGAGAAAAGTTCAGAGGTAAATAGCTAAGGAATAAAAGTCCACAGAAAAAGGTTTTCAAGGCAAGAAATTGGCAAGTAAATTATTTTTAATGATTCAGTTGTGGAATGGGGTTTTGCCAGTGGATAAATGGACTGGAGATAGAGATCACTGGATGAGATGACAAGAAGAACTTCGGAGAGCAGGGTGTTAAGGAGGCATCAACATAAATCTGGGAGATTCTGATAATGACAGAAAAAGGATCCACCAGGAGAAACCAGTAGCCACAAGCACAGCCGTAGAGAACAAGGAAAAATTTCACCCTACCCTAGATTTTTTGAGTTGAAAAGAAGTATACCTTAGTGAAGATGGTTGTGTAAAACGACATTATGTCAGGGACAATGTTTTGCCACCCACTCCAGTATTCTTGGACTGTGGCTCACCTGTTAAAGAATCTGCCTGCATTGCAGGAGACCTGGGTTCGTTCCCTGGGTTGGGAAGATCCTCTGGAGAAGGGGAAACTATCCACTCCAGTATTCTGGCCTAGAGAATTCCAGGGACTGTGTAGTCCATGGGGTCTCAAGAGTCCGCAACAACTGAGCAACTTTCACTTTCACTTTGCCACTGTATTGAAAATAGAGTTAGAAATGAAATGATGGAATATTTAACAATGGGTTTTAGAATTCATGCTGTATTTCTCTTCACCAATACAGTAAATACTTTTAGTAAACACATTTTTTAAAACTTCAGGACAAATACCTTACATTAGATGTAAGGTGTATGCCTGCAAGCATTCTCAGTCACTTTAGTTATTTCTGACTCTTGGTGACCCTATGGATTGTAGGCTTCTCTGTCCAGGGATTTTCCTCCAAGAATACTGAAGTTGGTTGCCATTCCCTCCTCCAGGGGATATTCCAGACCCGGGGATTGAACCTGCATCTCTTGCACTGCAGGCATATTCTTTACCACTGAACCACTCAGGAGGCCCTGGTGTAAGGTATCATGTTTTAAGCACTACTCTGAGAGCCCTAAAATTGGAATCTTACTAGTTGGATTGATATTACATTTGGAAGCAAGGATAACAAGGAAGAACAAAATGTAAATTCATAAACAGTGTTTATGTCTTCAATTCTACTCCTAAATCATATTGTAACCTTAATATTCTTTGCTAAGTAAAACAACAACAAAAAAGTTTTATCGAATGTAATTATTACTGCAAAATTATGATGGGCAAAATTTAAGCTTATTTTTATTTATGAAAGGCATGATAAAAAACAGCTGTTAGTTATTTTTAGCTGCCTTTAAGATGAGAAATGTATGGAGCAGTATAGTAGATTAGTTGGCTAATTAATCTTTGTTTTCATAAACTCTAAATGTATAATTATAGTCTTTAGTAGTAGCACATGGAAGGCTCAGAGGAGCTTTCCTGGATTAAGATGCATTTTGATAAGCATAGAATCATGGCTGACAAGGCATAAAGAGTCTAGATCAACTATATTCTATAAGTAGTATCTATATTATGAGTGTATTTCAATCATAACCATCTACATATTCATAAAAGTAAAAATTATAGCTCAAATTTATATAACATAAGGAGAAAAGGGAAGCAGTCTCATAAATGTTTTCTGGTATCTGCATGCAAGAAGGCTCATTAGAGATGACAAGGAAAGAATAAAGAGAGAAGGAAGAAGAGAAGAAAGAAAATACTTCATTTTTAAGAAACACAAAGTTAGTTTCATTTCAGAAAACACAACACACACAATTATATGTAAAAGCTTCACTGAGCTGGGTGGAGAGTGATTTGATTTTCTAAGAAAAGTTAAATTTTAGAATGTACAATTGCTGTTTGACTGTTTTTTGTAGTCTATAATAAATGTTTACTATAAATAATTTACAAGTTCACCACACATCACTCTGTTTAATAGACACTCAATAAATATTTATTGAATGAGTGAAAGATAGGTACAATGGATCCTATTTCAAAGAGGATAAGTAAAATGAGAAGGAGACTATGAAATCTATCTTACACATTATTAATAGTCACTTCCTTTCTTACCCTTCACAATACATTTCATGATACTTTTTATGGCAGAGCAGAAATTCGATTTATTATTTTTTAGTATTTTTACAGTAAGAGTTACTGACAGAAAAAAAAAAGGAAGATATGGATTCCAAGTCATATAATGTTGGTTACTTAATAATAAAAAAGAACCATCATATTCAACTGAAGCATGAAAACACAGGCTCAAGAATATGAAAGCTGCCTATGGAATTCCACAGAGATCCATAGAAAAGTTGAGTGTACTTTCTCTGTCACGATGAAGTTAGAAAAGGACTGACTTCAACACTCAGTGATTAACAAAACCGTGGAGTTGTGTAGGAAGAAGAAAGCAATGTCACAAGCAGACAGGCAGTCCCAGGGCAATGCTTTGGTGTAAGGAGGTCAATAGAAGCTGAGCTGGACAATGGCACTTCAATGACATTTTCATGATGATTCTTGGGAGACTGTACAGGAATTCATTTTCTGTCTCATAAAAGAGTATAATTTGATATGCTTTTATCCTGTATTTTGTCTCTACTTCCCTCTATACTGCTATATCTAAGTTCATCTCTTGCTCCCTTTTCTACATATTAAATGCAAATCACTGGAAATGCCATGACTGTCCCATTTTCTCACAGTTGCAATGCCGCATGCAGGCCTGTCTAGCTCATCACTTATTCATTTCTGAGGTCCTTGGGAGGCAAAGTAAGCACACTTTCAGATACCAGTTTTAGGATTTTGCTGCATTCAAACATTATTAATGTTACATTTGGAAATGTGTAGTTGTTAGCTGATGGTAGTCCTTGGCGGTCTTATTACAAGTGTCATTAAAGCATCATAATATTTGGAAGAATTGCTCTGCTTCGAGATATTCAGGTTCATTAATGAACATTATCCATCTGACACATTTGGTAAACACCAGAGCTTCAGAGAACAGCTCATCAGGGATAAACTTGGCCCTCTAGGCTCACTTGGAGAAGCTCATGAACTCACTACTGTTCACCCTCATTAGGCTTGAGATGCAGAGATGAAAAAAAAAANAGAACAGGTAGAAAAGGTATAATGATACATACATAAAAGAAGATAATTTATCATACACATAAAAGTTCAAAGCAGATGAATATCTTACCTGTAGAGACTCGGGAATATAGTATCTTTCCACCTAATGGATCTACTATCCCTTAAGACCTCGCTGTCAATTGTATCTGTCTTCAGAAGGGGAAAAGGGAAGTATAGCCTGCATACCCATGTAGGGGAGGAAAAGTAACTTTTCATCTGCCTTTGTAGGTTCTTGCTTGGTCTTATAATTAAATTGATATAAGGTAGAATAAAAGGAGAAACATGTGCTTCCCTGGTGGCTCAGTGGTAAAGAATTCATCTGTCAATGCAGGAGATGCAGCTTTAATCTCTGGGTCAGGAAGATCTCTTTGAGAATGAAATGACAAACTACTGCAGTATTCTTGCCTGGGAAATCTCATGAACAGAGGAACCTGGCGGGCTACAGTCTGTGAGGTCACAAGAGTCAGACATGACTTAGAGACTAACCAACAACGACTGGAGCAATACACGTTTCATTTTATATGGCTGTCCTGCAAATATATGAGACTCAAAGGGAATAAGGCAATTGAGGTTTAAATACCATCTTGAGTTAAGAGGAAAAGGATCTGGGGCATCCAAGAAAAAGAAGATGATTCACAAGAAGATCAGGAAAGCATATATTTAGTAAATAAATGCTTGCTTGTCATGCATCTAAGTCTTTCAGATGAAAAAGTTATCTGTGCTATTACCACTTTACCTGGTACAGGACCCTTTTCTAAATTATTTTATGCAGTTAAGGGGAGGTAGGAAGACTTTCCTGAATTTGCTGGGTCTTGATTGCCCTCAGTTCAATATGCCAAAATGGCATGCTTTGGGGTGCCTCACCTGGTTTTTAAAAAGCCTTTGGGCAGAAAAAGCACATATTGCTTCCATTTATATTCCACTGGTTAGAATTCAATGACAAGGACACACCAACTGTAAAAGAAGGTAGAAAATGGGTCCTAGTTGTAGCTTGAAAAAAAGACGGTGAATTTTAGTGATGTGCCAGCTAGTGCTTCCTTTTATGGTATTGAGAAACGGAAAAATCCTACTGAGTAAACTTTCACCACTCTCTGGAGAAGAATCTTTAAAGTTGGAATCTAAGAGTTATTTAAAAGTGGGAAGACAAGAGAAACTCCATAAAGAGCAGAACTGAAGTTGAAATCAGAATATCACGACCATAAACAAAGTACTATATGTAATTGTATTAGACACACTTGGGAGGCGAGTACTCGGGGACGAAGGCAAGCAGACGGGAGAGAACACCAAATGTTGGGTTATCTGGTCATGAATGGCAGAAGCGTGAAAGAGCCAGTCAGTCCTTATAGGTTATAAGTTAATAACTAATATGATTCAGAAGGTGGTTCAGACCAGAAAGGAAAGGACATGAAATCAAGATGGATGTGATCTGATAGGGGGATAGTGAAAGAAGGAAAGTTAAAGACCTTCCAGGAGAAAAGTTCAGAGGTAAATAGCTAAGGAATAAAAGTCCACAGAAAAAGGTTTTCAAGGCAAGAAATTGGCAAGTAAATTATTTTTAATGATTCAGTTGTGGAATGGGGTTTTGCCAGTGGATAAATGGACTGGAGATAGAGATCACTGGATGAGATGACAAGAAGAACTTCGGAGAGCAGGGTGTTAAGGAGGCATCAACATAAATCTGGGAGATTCTGATAATGACAGAAAAAGGATCCACCAGGAGAAACCAGTAGCCACAAGCACAGCCGTAGAGAACAAGGAAAAATTTCACCCTACCCTAGATTTTTTGAGTTGAAAAGAAGTATACCTTAGTGAAGATGGTTGTGTAAAACGACATTATGTCAGGGACAATGTTTTGCCACCCACTCCAGTATTCTTGGACTGTGGCTCACCTGTTAAAGAATCTGCCTGCATTGCAGGAGACCTGGGTTCGTTCCCTGGGTTGGGAAGATCCTCTGGAGAAGGGGAAACTATCCACTCCAGTATTCTGGCCTAGAGAATTCCAGGGACTGTGTAGTCCATGGGGTCTCAAGAGTCCGCAACAACTGAGCAACTTTCACTTTCACTTTGCCACTGTATTGAAAATAGAGTTAGAAATGAAATGATGGAATATTTAACAATGGGTTTTAGAATTCATGCTGTATTTCTCTTCACCAATACAGTAAATACTTTTAGTAAACACATTTTTTAAAACTTCAGGACAAATACCTTACATTAGATGTAAGGTGTATGCCTGCAAGCATTCTCAGTCACTTTAGTTATTTCTGACTCTTGGTGACCCTATGGATTGTAGGCTTCTCTGTCCAGGGATTTTCCTCCAAGAATACTGAAGTTGGTTGCCATTCCCTCCTCCAGGGGATATTCCAGACCCGGGGATTGAACCTGCATCTCTTGCACTGCAGGCATATTCTTTACCACTGAACCACTCAGGAGGCCCTGGTGTAAGGTATCATGTTTTAAGCACTACTCTGAGAGCCCTAAAATTGGAATCTTACTAGTTGGATTGATATTACATTTGGAAGCAAGGATAACAAGGAAGAACAAAATGTAAATTCATAAACAGTGTTTATGTCTTCAATTCTACTCCTAAATCATATTGTAACCTTAATATTCTTTGCTAAGTAAAACAACAACAAAAAAGTTTTATCGAATGTAATTATTACTGCAAAATTATGATGGGCAAAATTTAAGCTTATTTTTATTTATGAAAGGCATGATAAAAAACAGCTGTTAGTTATTTTTAGCTGCCTTTAAGATGAGAAATGTATGGAGCAGTATAGTAGATTAGTTGGCTAATTAATCTTTGTTTTCATAAACTCTAAATGTATAATTATAGTCTTTAGTAGTAGCACATGGAAGGCTCAGAGGAGCTTTCCTGGATTAAGATGCATTTTGATAAGCATAGAATCATGGCTGACAAGGCATAAAGAGTCTAGATCAACTATATTCTATAAGTAGTATCTATATTATGAGTGTATTTCAATCATAACCATCTACATATTCATAAAAGTAAAAATTATAGCTCAAATTTATATAACATAAGGAGAAAAGGGAAGCAGTCTCATAAATGTTTTCTGGTATCTGCATGCAAGAAGGCTCATTAGAGATGACAAGGAAAGAATAAAGAGAGAAGGAAGAAGAGAAGAAAGAAAATACTTCATTTTTAAGAAACACAAAGTTAGTTTCATTTCAGAAAACACAACACACACAATTATATGTAAAAGCTTCACTGAGCTGGGTGGAGAGTGATTTGATTTTCTAAGAAAAGTTAAATTTTAGAATGTACAATTGCTGTTTGACTGTTTTTTGTAGTCTATAATAAATGTTTACTATAAATAATTTACAAGTTCACCACACATCACTCTGTTTAATAGACACTCAATAAATATTTATTGAATGAGTGAAAGATAGGTACAATGGATCCTATTTCAAAGAGGATAAGTAAAATGAGAAGGAGACTATGAAATCTATCTTACACATTATTAATAGTCACTTCCTTTCTTACCCTTCACAATACATTTCATGATACTTTTTATGGCAGAGCAGAAATTCGATTTATTATTTTTTAGTATTTTTACAGTAAGAGTTACTGACAGAAAAAAAAAAGGAAGATATGGATTCCAAGTCATATAATGTTGGTTACTTAATAATAAAAAAGAACCATCATATTCAACTGAAGCATGAAAACACAGGCTCAAGAATATGAAAGCTGCCTATGGAATTCCACAGAGATCCATAGAAAAGTTGAGTGTACTTTCTCTGTCACGATGAAGTTAGAAAAGGACTGACTTCAACACTCAGTGATTAACAAAACCGTGGAGTTGTGTAGGAAGAAGAAAGCAATGTCACAAGCAGACAGGCAGTCCCAGGGCAATGCTTTGGTGTAAGGAGGTCAATAGAAGCTGAGCTGGACAATGGCACTTCAATGACATTTTCATGATGATTCTTGGGAGACTGTACAGGAATTCATTTTCTGTCTCATAAAAGAGTATAATTTGATATGCTTTTATCCTGTATTTTGTCTCTACTTCCCTCTATACTGCTATATCTAAGTTCATCTCTTGCTCCCTTTTCTACATATTAAATGCAAATCACTGGAAATGCCATGACTGTCCCATTTTCTCACAGTTGCAATGCCGCATGCAGGCCTGTCTAGCTCATCACTTATTCATTTCTGAGGTCCTTGGGAGGCAAAGTAAGCACACTTTCAGATACCAGTTTTAGGATTTTGCTGCATTCAAACATTATTAATGTTACATTTGGAAATGTGTAGTTGTTAGCTGATGGTAGTCCTTGGCGGTCTTATTACAAGTGTCATTAAAGCATCATAATATTTGGAAGAATTGCTCTGCTTCGAGATATTCAGGTTCATTAATGAACATTATCCATCTGACACATTTGGTAAACACCAGAGCTTCAGAGAACAGCTCATCAGGGATAAACTTGGCCCTCTAGGCTCACTTGGAGAAGCTCATGAACTCACTACTGTTCACCCTCATTAGGCTTGAGATGCAGAGATGAAAAAAAAAACACTGAAAACTGCCAATATTTGTACTTTCAAGTTTAGAAAGTCTTATGTCTTCTTTCATTGTTGTTATGGAGATTCGTGGGCAAGAAAAAAAAGAAATGCCCTATGCAAGTTCTGTTTGCTTTTCTTTGGAAAATGTCAGTGTTAACTTTGAATTAAGTTCTGAAAAAATAAGTTGGAATTTAAATTTAAAAAGAAAGATTTTCTATCTAGAACCTCAGTTTGGGGGAAAAAAATCAGGAGTATCTTTCAGGGTACAAATATTGTTGAGAAATGGCATAGAAGAATGTAAACATTATTTTTCTCAAAAATAACATTTCCTCTAAGATGGTGATCTATGGAGCAGAAGGCATGGGCCACATTTAGCTATGACCATATACTATAACCTATGGAAATATTAAATAAAAACTGAATTAAGTCCAATTTTCCAAAGCAAACAGGATCCCAGGTATATACTTCTTTGGACACTTCAACTAAAATAGCTTCTGCCAAAAGCATAAAACATGCTTTCTCATCACTATATAAAGTATAGAGAAAAATATTTGAGTATCTGTATAATTTTTTGTACATGAAAGATATGTAACCATATCTTATAATATTAATATTTACCTGGGAATCAAAGGATTTTAAAGATCATCATCAAAAAAGGTAAAGGTCTTCTTTTTATTATTTAAAAAAATTATGTTGATTGAGTCTAGCACTTGATAAGACTCTCACTAATATCTCTGAAATCCCTGCTAAACATGTGAAATAAGAGCTTCCTTGCTCACTTTAAAGTTATGGGGAGATTCAACCTTCTGGATCCTCTGAAATTTTCATATTTCAATTGTGCCCACTGAGGCCATTCAGATATTTGGTCCCACTGTAAAAATAAAAATATGTTTGTATTTCAAAAGACTTTCTAACTATAGTGAAAATGAAAAAAAATATATATTTACTGATAAAACAGTTGAAATCAATTGGATACTCAAAATTACATCCAAGAGAAATTTAACTCTTAGTAGGATCCAAAATCTTCATCCTTCAAATATTTATATCCCTTTTCTTCTCTTAATTTTAATTTGACATTCATAATAAAATCAAAATAACTATAAATGTATGGGTAAAATAGTTCATTGTATTAACAAAAGTATGTTCACTAGGGTAATTTGATAGTTTTCCAAAGTCTTACAGGGAGGTACAATTGATCCTTATTTTCCATGGCTTCCATACTTGCAAAAACTTGTCATCCCCAAATCAGTATTCATAGGGTATTCATGATCATTTGTATTCATGCATAGAGCAGTGAAAAAACTTGTCCAATGCATACGTTCTCAGCTGAGGTTGTATGAGGCAATGATCTGCTATGTTTTGACTCATTCTGTCAAGAAGTATCCTTTCTGAGATCTATATAGTGCCAGTTTTTCACATTCTTGTGCTTTTGTTGGTGATTTTCCCGGATCAAACAGTCTCCAAGCATAGCTCTAAAGTGCTAGCTAGTGTTTCTATGCCCAAGAAGGGTTCAATTTGCCTCAGAGAAAATGTGCATTTCAGATAAACTTGATTCAGGGATGAGTTGTAGTGCTGTTGACTATGGATTCATTGGTAATGAATCAACAATACATACTAAATAAGGTGTCTTGAAACAGAAACATAATACATAGGACAAGTTTCTGTATTATTCATTTGGTTAAAATGTTGTGACCAGAGGCTCACAGGAACCTAACTTTGTGTTTCCCCTAAGAGTAATGGTTCTGTATTCACTAAAACAGAGTTCATGGCAATGTATAGAACACGACAACCACAAACAATAATAATTGAATGTATATATTATTTTGTAAGTCCTATTAGATGAGACTGGAACTGTTGATATCACTCTTTGCTTAGGCAATATACAAATTCAATTTTCATCAACCCAAAGTCTTTGTATATTATGTTCTCATTCCCATAAGAAGCAAATTCAATACTTTAAACATTCTCTCAGGTAACCAAACATTTTCTTTGGTTACCTGAGCATTTCAAAGACTGTGCATGCAAATGAGCATTGTCATTTGGTAGGAATAATTCTCCTGCAAATATTTTGGTTGGGTTTTGTTT
The DNA here is from genome assembly GCA_006410875.1 of Neotragus pygmaeus. Taxonomy (NCBI): domain Eukaryota; kingdom Metazoa; phylum Chordata; class Mammalia; order Artiodactyla; family Bovidae; genus Neotragus; species Neotragus pygmaeus. The sequence goes on from SJYV01025286.1 coordinate 139,497, forward strand.
TGGTAAGTTATATTAACATGTTATCATAATATCATCTTGACTAGTTAAGGGTTTTTCCATATAGTCATGTTAAAAAGCATAGCATACGATATTTATTGTATATAACTATATTGAATCTGGCAATCTGCATGTTTATTTGCAGAAATAAATAGCCATATATGAATATAAATTAATATATGAAATGTATACATGCCTATGTATATATACATACATGTGAAGTGACATTGCTCAGTCATGTCCAGCTTTTTGTGACTCCATGGGCTATAGCCCACCAGACTCTATCCATGAAATTTTCCAGGCAAGAGTACTGGAGTGGGTTGCCATTTCCTTCTCCAGGGGTTTTTCTTGACCCAGGGATTGAACCTGGGTGTCCTGCATTGCAGGCAGACGCTTTTACTATCTGAGCCACCAGGGAAGCCCATATATACATATATATACAACACTATTTTATATATTATACAATTTTTTTCAGATAAGCTTGAAGATAATTATACATTTATTTTAGAAGTACTCTAAAGAAAATACCTATTTAAATGCCATTAACATAACCAGTACACAGAATTAAGAATCGAATAGCTTAAAACATTTATTGATGCTATTTTATAATAATCAGAAGTTTACAGATACACCTGACTAAAATAGCTTCATTTGTAAAACAAAGATAAACGATCATTTTACTATTCTGACCAAAGTGTAAGACTTTTGAAATTTTCAAAATCTAGCCATGAATTTGGTTGAGAATTACCATGAACTTGGACTTGATATTGACATCAGTAATCAGGAAGATAGATATAGCATCAAATGTTAAACTAATACTTACCTAATAGTAAAACTACATTTAGTTGAGATATGCTGCTGCTGCTGCTGCTGCTGCTAAGTCACTTCAGTCGTGTCCGACTCTGTGTGACCCCATAGACAGCAGCCCAACAGGCTCGCCCATCCCTGGGATTCTCCAAGCAAGAACACTGGAGTGGGTTGCCATTTCCTTCTCCAATGCATGAAAGTGAAAAGTGAAAGTGAAGTTGCTCAGTCGTGCCCGACTCTTTGCCACCCCACAGACTGTAGCCTGCCAGGCTTCTCCATCCGTGGGATTTTCTAGGCAAGAGTACTGAAGTGGGGTGCCATTGCCTTCTCTGTAGTTGGGATATATCTAGAAACAAATGCCTTGTGAAGGGCATGATAGGAACAGCCACCAGTTAGAACACCATGTGATGGAAGAAGTGGTCATTGAAAAGACCTGAAGATCCTTTAACTGAGGCTCTTATTGAGGGTAGGCTGTGGTGGCAGCTCATATCCTGGCAAAGACAAGGCACTGAGTCTTGGTAATGGTGGTGGTTTGAGCACAGAGTTTTAATCTTGGCAAGCTGGAGATTTCATGCCTATCTTATTTTCCTTTGAGAGGGACCTTTTCTTATCTCGGTCACTCCTGCCTGGGATTCTTATTGTAATTTGTCATCCATAGTTGGCCACTCAGCAAGCAACAGAGCTTAAGAAGAAGCATTTGTTGTTCCACAAATGTTTCTGGGTAGTTATACCATCAGACCTGTCAGAAAAACCAAGAGCACTGATTTAAATTCTTTGGTGTGTTACTTAATTACCTTTTTAATTAGGATAAAATGTCTTTTCACCCTCTCCTGTTTGAATACCGCCATCCCTGCTTTCAGGGCCAAGTTATAAATACACTGCAATGAATAGCTCTCGGCCCCTCCCTTCTCTTTCCCCTCTGAGCCAGCTGCTCCTGTGTGTTCAACTGTCAGGTTCTGTGCTGCAGAGATGCTCCGAGTGCTCCCTAATAACTTGGGGAATCGGTGCCGCTCATCGCCAAGGCTGACAGCTGAACACAGCTCAGGGGAACTAAATGTGCAAGAGGAGCAGAAAGAAGAGGGGAGATTGATTCTTTGAGATGCAAGGATAAAATGCCTACAAAAATAGCCATAATCCTGCAGGGTGGGTGATGAGGGTGAGGACCGGGAAATGTGTTAGTCGACATGGGAAAAGGAAAATAAAGCTCAAGTTGGAAAGTCGAAGAGAAGATAATTTACAAGGAACACTTGGTCTATTTCCTCTTCTCATGGATAGAATTTTAAAACAATCTTCTTTGTCTGTTGAGACCCAGTACTGGAGACATAGATGTCCGAAGTTGGGGAGCCTTTGTTCACAGAGCCAGATTTTCCTTTGGGGAAGAGAATCTGCTCAGAAAGAGAGAGCCTGCTAGTAGGTCTCTGCATGGCCTTTATATGAGGGCTTCTAGAATTATAAAACATTCTAACAAGAATAATTTTGAGATACAAATTTTAAAATTATGTTTAGTTGTAGCAAAATACACATGACATGAAAGTTGCCATTGTAAACATGTTTAAGCATGCCATTCAGTGATACTGAGTACATTGACATTGTTGTGCAACTTTTGTCACCTTTCATCTCCAGAATTCTTTTTGGCAAAACTAAAACTCTAAACCCTCTAAACAATAAGTCTCCAGCCTCTTTTCTTCCTACTCCTGGTCATGACCATTCTATTTTCTGCCTCTGTGAATCTGACTACTCTAGGTATCTATGTAAATAGAATCACACAGGGTTTGTCTTTTGGTGACTGGCTTCTTCTACATCGCTTAATATCCTCAAGATTCATCTATGTTATCACACACATCAGAGTTTCATCTCTTTTCAAGGTTGAATTAATTATATGTTCATTCATGCTTGAGAAAACTTGAGCTGCTTCCATCGTTTGGCTATTGTAAATAATGCTACTATGGGTATACAAGTAATGCTACTATGAATATGGCTATTTAATTCAGGTCAGTCACTCACTCAGTCATGTCCAACTCTTTGCCACCTCATGGACTGCAGCACTTCAGGCCTCCCTGTCCATCACCAACTCCTGGAGTTTACCCAAACTCTTGTCCATTGAATCGGTGATGCCATCCAACCATTCCATCCTCTGGCATCCCCTTCTCCTCCTGCCTTCAATCATTCTCAGCATCAGGTTTTTTTTCCAATGAGTCAGCTCTTCGCATCAGGTGGCCAAAATTTTGGAGCTTCAGCTTCAACATCAGTCCTTCCAAGGAACACTCAGGACTGGTCTCCTTTAGGATGGACTGGTTGGATCTCCTTGCAGTCCAAGGGACTCTCAAAAGTCTTTTCCAACACCACAGTTCAAAAGCATCAATCCTTCAGCACTCAACTTTCTTTATGGTCCAACTCTCACATCCATACATGACTACTGGAAAAATCATAGCTTTGATTAGACAGACATTTGTTGGCAAAGTAACATCTCTGCTTTTTAATATGCTCTCTAGGTTGGTCATAACTTTTCTTCCAAGGAGCAAGCATCTTTTTCATGGCTGCAGTCACCATCTGCAGTGATTTTGGAGGTCAAAAAAGTAAAGTCTCTCACTGTTTCCATTGTTTCCCCATCTATTTGCCATGAAGTGATGGGACTGGATGNCTTCTCTGGGGTCACCCCAAATATCTCCTATTGTTAACAAATTTTAGACGTAATATGTTAAACTAACTATCGCTGAGAAGCAAATCCACCAAAACTTTTCCGTGGCTTCCGGAACCAGTGATCACTTACATGCCTCTCGGTGCCGCCTTAGGTTCCCTCACGAGGCTGCCGTCACGACGCTGGCCAGGCCTCAGTCACCCCCGGGCTGGAGGATCCGCTGCTGAGATGGCTTGGTCACCTGACTGGTGAGTTGCACTGGCTCTTGGCCAGAGGCTCGGGTGCCTCTTCACTTGGGCCTCTTCACAGGGCTGTTCAAATGGCCCGAACACTGACCTCCTCTAGAGCAGACAGTCCAGCAGAGCACGAAGGATGCTGCAGTGCTTTTTGTAACCTAGTCTCAGAGTTCACACACTGGTCTTCTCTATTGGGCACTCAGGACGGCCCTGATCCAGGAGGTCTGGATCATTGGGTGCCATCTCGCAGGTGCACTATACCATGGGCTTATCCACTCTCGAAGTCTGAGTGACTCGGACTTGTCCCTCAGATTTCAGCCCACTGATGCACAAAGTCCCATGGAGAAGCCGCCCGGATTGGTGAGCCTTCTCCCCGCCTTCCGTTAGCCCTTGGCCACCTCTCCCTTTCTTCATGTACCATGCCACACTGAAGCTGGTGATTTTTTTGTTTCTCTCTTCCCTAGTCTTTAAATTCCTTGAGGGATAAGAGAGTATCTCATGGGGCAACATGGTATCACAGTGTCTAGAAAAGTGGTGCACGGTGGAGTCTCAGTACATTTTAGATAAGGAATAAATGAGTAAGTTACAGTCCCTTTTTCTAATCAGAAACACTTATGTAACACTTAATTTATACCACACCCCACTTCAGGTCTCTGTTGATTGGTTTTCATATTGCATTTCCCACCCCAGTCTCACCCTTGACATGGTCCCACTGTCTTCTGACCCAGCAATTCCATTATAGGAATTTACTCTAGGGAAATAATTCATGTGAGTCCAAAAAGTAGCTGAACACTTTCCATTGCAGTTTGTTTATGATGTTTGGGTTTTGTAGAAAACCTGAATTTGAAAAAAACAGTAATTTGATTAAATAAGGTATGGAACAATAAAATAGGCTTTTACAGAACCACTAAAATAATACCAAAAGTGTTCAATTGATATGAAAAGATTGTTCAGCTGATATTTTTAAATGAAGTAAAATTACAAAATGTTTTAAATTTTCAACTGTGGTAAAATACTTGTAACAAAATTTATCATCTTAAAAAGTGCACGGTTCAGTAGGGGTAAGTGCATTCACATTGTTCTGCAGCCAATCTCCAGAACATTTTTTTTTATCTTGCAAAATGAAAACTCTCTACTGTTCAGCAGCGTTGCTCCCTCCCCACTTTTCTTTCTGCCCTCAGTCCCTGGCAACAACCGCTCTACTTTCTGTCTTTATGAATTTTGATGACTCCAGGTTATTTTTGTGACTGCTGATTTCACTAAGCTTTTTGTCCTCAAGGTTCACCCTTGTTATAGCCTGTGTCAGAATTTCATTCCTACTCAGGGCTCAATAATATTCCATTATATCTATGTACTGTGCTTAGTTCATCCATTTGTCTGTTGGTGGGTACTTGTGTTGATTTTGTGATTCGGCTGTTATGACTAATGAACATAGGTGTGTGAAGATCTCTTCAAGAATCTGGGTTATAATTCTGTTTTTAGTTTTTTGAGGAACTGCCATACTTTTTCCATCGAAGCTGTGCCATTTTATATTTGCATCAGTTTGCACAAGGGTTCTCATAATGCCTCGTCCTTGGAAACACCTGTTATTTCTGGTTTTTTTTTTTTTTTTTTGGATAACAGTAGCCACCCTAATGAGAGTGAGGTGGTAAGTCATTGTGGTTTTAAAAATTTTATTTTTTTTAATTGAAAAGTAATTGCTTTACAGTATTGGTTTGATTTCTTGTTCCAGAGAGATTAGCTTGCCTGTTTGGAGGCCTGGGATCTTCTGCTGTGGTTTAGAAGTTGCTCTGTAGGAGCGGCTTTATATTTTGAGGAATTTTTAAAGTATTTGTGGGGAGGCAGTCCATCTCCCCATCTTACTCTCTGCCATGTTCTTCCGCTCCCCTCATTGTGGTTTTGATTCACATTGCCCTAACGATTGAGCAATTGAGTGGTGTTGAGCATCTTTTCAAATGTTTATTGACCATTTGTTTGTCTTCTTTGGAGAAATGTCTATTCAAGTCTTTGCCCATTTTTATTTTGTTTTTGTTATTGTTGAGTTGTAGGAGTTCTTTATATATTCTGGATATTAGTCCTTATCAGGTGCAAATATTTTATCCCATTCTGTAGTTGCCTTTTCATGCTCCTGATTATGTATAAAGCATTTTTTAAAGAGAAATGTTTATATAAACATACGTGAACTTAGGGGGAAAATGGAAAAAAAAACCACTAAAAAGTTAGGAGTATGGATTTAATTTTAACAGTAATAAGTTTAATTTTCTTATGTTATGTTTATTGTTGAAAATTTCTGGGATAAACATATTACTTTCATGGAAAATTTTAAATAACATTTTCACACGAATAAAGCATAGGTCATAAGTTTATCTTCTGAAGATCTAACCAAGAAAGTCTGAAATCAAGATAGTATTTAGGTTGTTGGGAATCCTCCCAACTGGGTACTGAAGCAAGTACTAATGCCAAGTTGCTTACTTTTCTAAATTTCATTTCCTTCTCTTTTTTAAAAAATGCAAGGCTTTTTTTTTTTTTTTTAGCACTGGCATTATTTATTTCAAAGAATTTACATTCTATGCATCAATTTAGTGTCCTTAGGAAACTTTAAAAGAACTTTTATTTATTTTACTGGCTGTTCTGGGTCTTAGCTGTGCATACAGGTGTGGGTCCCTGACCAGGGATAGAACCCAGAGCCCCTTCATTGAGAGTGCAGAGTCTCATCCACCAGACCACTAGGGAAGCCCTATCCTTAGGAAACTTTTTGCAGTACCCACTCTGCTCTCAAAGCCACTTGTTCCTGTTTCTGTGAGTGGTCATCCCACAGTATGGTATCTGCTTTCCTGTCTAGATTGGGGTGTCCCCAATCTAGACCCCCATGAGTACGGTACTAATAGACTTGTTGAATGACGTTGCCAGATCTGAAAGGCACGTTTCTGCTCCTCAGCCTCCTAGGAGCATTGGACTCGGGAGAGTCAGCTGACTGTTCTTCCTCTTGAAACCGTCTCCTGGTTCTGCTTCTGGGGCACCACCTCTTATTTTCTCTCCTAGGTCTCCCGCCAGTCCTTTCAGTCTTTGCAGGTTCCTCTTTACTGTCTAGCCAAGCTTTTAACGTCTGAATGCTTTAGTGCTTGGTCCCTTTTCTTCGTTCTCTCTGCTTCCATAACCTCATCTCTTTCCAAAGCTTTGATTCTAGACCATACACCAATTATTTCCAACTAGCCCATCCATCTTTTTGGAGCTCAGTGTATCCAGCTGCCTTGTGTTGTACATTTTCTGTGTGTCCTAGATTCACTGTCTACTCTTGTTGACCCTCCCCTCTGCCCTTGGTACTTTGACCTTTGTGGGGCACGTGGACAGACAATCTCTTGCTTCTGGTGGGCTTGGCCAGTAGAAGTTTCCAGCAGAAAATTGAAAGGCAGGAGGAGAGTGAGGTCAATAAATTTAGTACCCAGATGCCTGTCTGTGGTTCACCTGGGACTGGATCTCCCTCCTGAGGGCCACGGCTCCTACCACGAGAGCCTCTCCATCTAACCAGCTCTCTCTACCAGTTACTGCCCCCATTCACTTGCTCCTTCAGCTCTCTTTCCTTGTCCGAAACTCTGCTCCCTTAGAGTAGGAAATGGCAACCCACTCCAGTACTCTTGCTTGGAGAATTCCATGGACAGAGAAGCCTGGTGGGCTATAGTCTGTGGAGTCGCAGAGTCGGACACGACTGTATTGTTCACACTTTTGTATTAGATTGGCCAAAAAGTTCCTTTGTTTTTTAAATAAAAATGAAAGACACATTTTTCATTTTCACCAAGAATTTTATTGAACAACATATTCGCCTTTTGGTTTTACTATCTTTTGCCATATTTTAGGCAACTTCATAATCCCATCTTCCCAAAACTTTCTTTTTTGAGCAAAGGCCTATTCCAGGTCCCTTTACAGTCTGCCGGGGAATTGAAATCTTTTACAATAAGATAATTTTATAAAGACCAAAATAAATGGACATTCGAAAGTGCAGTGAATCAGGACTTCCCGGCCAAGCTGTAACAGTTTTTGCCTGGTCATCAAAGATGCATGTGATCTTGCAGTATCCTGATGGAAGATTATGAATTTTTATGTTTCTTGAAATAATAAAGCAAAATATGCCGAAAATGTTGCTTTTTTTCATTTCCAACATTGAAATGGCTACACAGAAATTCATCAATTTTGATAAGTATTTTTTTTAATGTATACTGATATGACAGCTGTCACAATACAATCTAACAAAATTGTTTCAAATGAAGTTAAAGACAACTAAGTGCTACTAGAGACATCCTATGGAAAAAAAACACAAATGATCCTCTTGGCTTAATCCTTTTATTAAACTCTCCTCACATAACCCTGGTCTCCAGCCAGGATCTTGACACGTCTGTATGTATTAGACAGCTCCCTTGGGAGCTCTCATAGTCGGCACACACATGACAAACCCAGAACATACCTTTTGACTTTTCCTGTAATTCCCTCCTTCTCCCTTTTTTCGGTCTCTGGGAATGAACATTAGCACACCAAGCCAGGTGCACAAAGCAGATGCCTGGGGGTCCTGCATGGTCTCTCCCTCTCCTTCACACTCACCCACCTTCATCTTATTCATCACTAAGTCTGAAAATTGAGCTTCACACAGCTGGCTTCTTACTCTTTGCTGCTGCTGCTGCTGCTGCTAAGTCGCTTCAGTCGTGTCCGACTCTGTGCGACCCCATAGACAGCAGCCCAAGAGGCTCCTCTGTCCCTGGGATTCTCCAGGCGAGAATACTGCAGTGGGCTGCCATTTCCTTCTCCAATGCATGCATGCATGCTAAATTGCTTCAGTCGTGTCCGACTCTGTGCGACCCTATGAACAGCAGCCCACCAGGCTCCTCTGTCCACTGGATTCTCTAGGCAAGAATACTGGAATGGGTTTCCATTTCCTTCTCCACCAGGTGGCGCTAGTGGTAAAGAATTCACTTGCCAATACGGGAGACATAAGAGACAGGAGTTTGATCCCTGGGTTGGGAAGATCCCCTGGAGGAGGGCATGGCGACCCACTCCAGTATTTTGCCTGGGAAATCCCATGGACAGAGCAGCCTGGCAGGTTACAGTCCATAGGGTCTCAAAGAGTTGGACACAACTGAAGTGACTTAGCATGCACACATTCAGTACGCACTGTAGAAATGAATTACGTGATGTCTAGGTTTCAAAAGAGTCCAGTTCTGTTGGCAATAAATCCAAGGTTTTATTCTTGCCTGTAAATTTGTTTCAAATAAATGCCACATGTAAAAGCAACTTAAAAAAAGATGTAATCTACATGCCTGAAGTGCCAGATTCATGATTTAATTATTTGGCCCAGTCATTGAGCTGAAAGTTCAGAAAACAAAAACCAAAACCATAAATGAAAGAAAACATTTCTAAAACAAATTGCCTTCCTTGTGTAAAAAGTCCTCCTATGCCTGAAGTCAGACAGGAAACAGAAATAGACCTGTGTGTTATCAGAACTGAACTAAAGTATTTGTCTGTTTCTCCCTATGGAGCATCCCCTGAAAGAACATTGTGTTTGATGTAGGGATTCCAAGCAGGACTTGCCATGGTGCTTAGGGTCTCCTGTGTATAGGTTTCATCTGCTTGAACCTTGAGTTGAAGCAGGCCAAGGAAATCGATACCTTGGATACTGCGTTTGAGTAGGGGCTCAAGAAAATATATAAAGATGGGGAAAGTGTAAAGTGGAGCTTCCCAGGTGGCATGGTGATAAAGAATCTGCCTGCCAGTGCAGGAGATGTAAGAGATACAGGTTCAATCCCTGGGTCAGGAAGGTCCCCTGGAGTAGGAAATGGCAACTCCAGTATTCTTGCCTGGAAAATCTCATGGACAGAGGAGCCTGGTGGGCTATAGTTCATGGGGCTGCAGAGAGCGTACACAACTGAGCATGCACGCATGAAGTATAAAGTGAGAGGATAGCTGGTCTATTTCCCAAACAATTATTGAAAGCCATGGATGAGGCACTTCTCTAGGGTATTCAGGTAATTCAGTATTCCTTCCATTGAAGAGATCATCATCTGCCTTGAAAAACATAGGACTTCCCTGGTGGCTCAGATGGTAAAGAGTCTACCTGCAATATAGGAGACCCATGTTCAATCCCTGGGTCAGGAAGATCCCCTGGAAAAGAGCCTGGCAACCCATTCCAGTATTCTTTCCTGGAGAATTCCGTGGACAGAGGAGCTTGGCGAGCTATAGTTCATGGGGTCAAACAGAGTCGGATACAACTTAAGCACCTAACACATGTACATATATGTATATGTATGTGAAAAGCATAAAGCATTATAGGAACACCAGTTTTCTATGGCATGGCTGAAGACATCCATTTGTCATCCCCCAAGTGTGAATGTCACGTGTTTGTCAAGTTTCTCCTGCACACTCACGATCTGTATTCTGGGAATTTAGCTGAGGAAAGTTTCTGCTTCCTCAACAGCAATGGCCACCGTGCTCTGGCTTCAGTAAACAGTGTACTAATACATGCATGACGTGCGCACATGGAAGTTTTGTTCTCTGACTGTGCAGGTTTTGTTCTCTGACTGTGCAGAGCCAAAGAAAAATAACCAAACTCTTGAATCTCAGCTTTTAAAAATTTAACATTATCAGCGCTTACTACCTTCCATCCAGGCCTTGGTGGAAAGTTACAAAATAAGAGAAAGTGTTAGTTGCTCAACTGTGTCCAACTCTTTGGGACCCCATGGACTGTAGCCCGCCAGGCCCCCCTGTCCACGGGGACTCTCCAGGCAAGAATACTAGAGTAGGTTGCCATGCCCCTCCTCCAGGCAATCTTTCTGACCCGGGGATTGAACCCAGGTCTCCTGCGTTGTAGGCAGATTCTTTACCTTCGGAGCCACCAGGGAAGCCCTACAAAACAGGATAAATTTTCATCTAAAAATAAAAATGAGCAGGTATTACATAATGGAAAATCTACATAGGTTAGGATTTCAGCTCCTTTTATTTCTCTTCTCTATGAGCTTAATTCTAGTGAAAAACTTAAAATATTTGAAGAGCTAAGATTTGGGCAAAACCCACAACTTTCATTTTATTCACTTAATGTTAAAAATGCTACTGACATGTAGTTGATTGTTGTGTTAGTCTCAGGTGTACAGCAAAATAGTTCATTCGTATGTATGTTGTGTTAGTCACCTAGTCATGTCTGACTCTGCAGCTCCATGGACTGTAGCCCGCTAGGCTCCTCCGTCCATGGGATTCTCCAGGCAAGAATACTGGAGTGGGTTGCCATTTCCTTCTCCAGGGGATCTTCCCGACCCAGGGATNTTCTCCAGGCAAGAATACTGGAGAGGGATAGTCATTCCCTTCTCTAGGGGATCTTCCCAACCCAGGGATCTAACTCAGATCTCTCACATTGGAGGTAGATTCTTTACTTGTGAGTCACTGAAACTGAAAGTGAAGTCACTCAGTCGTGTCCAAATTTTTGCGACCCAGTGCACTTTAACCTACCAGGCTTCTCTGTCCATGGGATTCTCCAGGCAAGAATACTGGAGTGGGTTACCATTTCCTTCTCCAGGAGATCTTTCTGACCCAGGGGTCAAACCCAGGTCTCCCGCATTGGAGGCAGTCGCTTTAACCTCTGAGGTACCAGGGAAGCCCCTTAAAGCAAATAGCTTTCCCTGTTTTAGAAATAATAAAACTTGAGAGCCTGAGATGTTGCATCTTATGTGGCAGAGGCAGCATTCAAACCTTCATTTTGCTGACTTTAAAGGTTTCTTTCTTTTCATTACACTGTGTCAAAGAGAGAAGTTTTGTTAGGATGTGTGTCATTGTTGTATTAGAAGAGAAAATAATCGAGTACTTTTTTTCCCACATTAATTTCTATAACACTTTAAAAGCAAAATTTCATCCACAATATTTAAGCAAGAATAAGTGAACAAGTAAATACAGTTATGGGGAAAGTATAGAAAAAAGGTAATAAGAAATTGGAAAAGAAAAAATAATCTTCTTTAGTATTAAAAAAAGTGGGAGGAAGAGGAGATCAAACAGTGGTTTGGCTAATTTGAATTTCTCCTGGGTAGGCAACACCAATCAGTTCAAAAATGCCTCTTAAAGTAGTTGAATGCCCTCTTCCCTCCTGAAGTTGGTAGAGCCATATCAGTGCAGCTACACAGAAGGGTCAAATGGAGAACACAGAACAAATCCCTTATTGTGTGAAGCCAAAGGCCAACTTACGCTCTCAAATGGCTCCTCAACTGGCCATGGCCTTTCGGGTCCTGAGAGCAGTCCTGACAATGTGAGGCTGAAGGCTGTGTGCCCTGATGAGAGACGCTGACAGCTTCTACCACCCCAAGTCCATCTAACACCTAAACCGTGGGCAACCTATCTAGAGAACTGGAGACGGCAACCTTTAGGCAGCCCCACAAATAGTTCACTGACTTTTGATATCTCTACAGATCCATGCCTATCGCTCACCCTTTGAACACCATTATGGCAGAACCAGAGCAGGAGAGTCAAATACCACAATAGATATTACTTTTGCTAAGTGTTGTCCTGGGAGAGAGAAAAAAAAAAACAAAACAGGAGTGACATTAATATACAGAAGCAACTGGTGACACCGTTTATTTATTTATTTGGCAAGGGATATTTTAAATCAATGCAATGGGCATGGACTCTGAAGTCAGACACAAGTAGACTGTAATGTGAAGTTCCCAGCCTTCCTAAGAACTTAGGCAGGTTAACTGAACTACACTGAATCACAACATCAACATTGACAAAATGAGAAGTAATAAGCAGTTTAAAATGTATTTGAAAATGCGCCTAATACATAAATGTTGCTCAATAAATATTTGGTTTTTGACCATTATTTGAATATTTCCTTGCAGCCAAAAGGGGTTGAGCCATGAAAGACTGATTATCCAAACAACTAAAAAAAAAAGTCACTAAGGTCTTGTGTCCTTCACCAGTTTCTTTAATATCTCTGAGTTTTAGTTTCAAAACCTTTCAGAGAAAACTATATCCCCAGAAAGCAATTATGAAACAAAAGATAAGAATAATTATGATTCTCATAATCTCTACTCAGAGATCTTTATTCAGAGTTTGAGAAAAATATGTTGAAAAAACCATGTACTTAGATTATTATAATTATTCATGTTTTTATTGAGACCAATTAATGCCAAAAAATAAGCATCAAAGAGATATTTGAAAGTCAGTGCTATTTCTTTGGAAGTCACGCCTTTCCAAAATGTATGATTTTAATGTTCCCTTAGATTGCTTTTTGTTAGAACGATTTTTACATAGATACATATGTATCCAATCCTTAGCCATTAGTACTAAAATGTATTTTCTCTCTGAGATATAAATGATGTTCAAAGGCCAATCGCTCTGTACAAATGTCACATTCCTCAAGATTGATTTAGCATTTCTCCAACCTTCAACAGATTCTTGAATCAGTAATACTGAGAGACATAAAACACATCAAATATACTAGTGTAATGCTTACAAAAATCAATAAATGGTGGTCTTGTGAGTCTTGTTATGTCTACTTTATTGACGGACTTTTTATTATATCTGTAATTACAGTTCAAAAATACAGTTTGATGTTCTTAAGAGAAAGTATTAACTCTTAAATTCTCTAAACCATAGGGCTTTGACTTTTTCCTTTTTTTTTTCTTTTTTTTCTTTTTAACTGTTCTATGGTGTAACCTACTCTACATCCAAACAAACAAGAAAGCCACAAATGAATCTTTGAGGTTCAGGGGCTGGAATGGAGGCTCTTATTGTATTAGTCAGATAGATCCACCTGTCTACACAGAGAAGTACTGAGAAGGGCTCCTTTAACTTGGGACTTAATGGGGATAATCAAAGAATGTGTTAAGACTGATTCATCCCATTATCTCTAAAGAAAATAGTACTTACATACAATAAACTCTAGATATTGGGTGTGATTTCTGGTGGTTTTCTGTTTCTTCTCACCAACAAGTGATAGTTATCAGTACATGGCTAGGCAAATGGCTATGGTTCAATTTTACTCTTCTTTTGGCTTTCTACTTCCTAGATCTCCTACAAGAAATACACTATCAAGAACATCTTTTCTGCATTCCAATGCCCTTATTATGATTTCATAGGAGTACTAGAATTTACTTAAAGATAAATCATCATAGGTTATGTATGTGTCAGCTATTTGGATATGATCAGTTCTCTTAATCATAAATTCACTCCAAGGAGTAGTCAATATCTAAACAGGTGCCATTTTTTTTAATCAAACGTACTTGAATATCACCCATTTCCTATGGTTCAAGTTAATATAATGACCAGCATTTCATAACTTTGGGCAACATAGAGGCTTAGCTGTTTAGCTTAATCCATTTTCAAAGAAGAATTTTCATTGGTAAAATTAGTGACTTTGACATGCATGTTCATGGGTTTTGGAAATCATTTTTCCCTACTAAAATTAACGCTATTCAGATATGTGGATTGCCTTTATTTCAGAGACAAACTATTCTCTCATGAACAGAGTATAACAGTCTAACAAGCCCTATAAGGCATAGCCACAAGGATGATGCCTGAGGCTTTCCCTTTAATGGTTCTGTGTCCAACCATTGGTCTCCAGAATGCTTCTCATATCTGCTTCAATTGACCGTCCAAAGCAAACTATGATAGTAAAACCTACAAAAATAGGAGACTGAGGTTTCATTCCCCTTATAGAGTAAGTTGTTTAAAATGCTTTACACCTATTTGCCAACACATGATTGTTTAATATGTGTCTCTGTGGGTGGTTGAATTTGATCTGACACTTGCTTACATTATTGCTTGCTTAGGAAGTATAGGAATTGGCAGCTACATGATCACCTAAAATATCCTAACAGTTGCACATAACTAAGTTTTCTTAAGTCACCTGGTGACACAGTAACTTAATCTTCTAAATGTGTCCCTGATCAAAGTACAGTCTTTATGAAGTAATTATTCATCTGTCTCTGTGGCAGACTTCCCTTCCTCTGGAAGGCTGCCCTGTGCTGAGTCTCTGGGATGCCATGGTTCATCGACTGTAGACCAAGTGCTCCTGTTAAAGTCACATGGTTTGTGTCAGTTCTTACTGGGATCAGCAACTCTCTGAGAGGATTTAAAGCCGTTTCAGCTAGAAGAGTCATTTCTTGCTTAGGGCTAGGACTCCAGATATTGCCTTATCAATTTGAACAGTGATGGGGTTATGGTACTCAATGTTGATGTTACTATACTCCCTGCCCTGAAATGTGTGGCATTACTGCTTTATGGTCTTGCAGGAAAGGCTTTATGTATGTCCATACTTTATGAATGTTCATGGTCTTGCAGGAAAGCTTTTATGTATGTTCATGCTTTAAATCCTACTTTACAACTTATGTGAAAGTGAGGCACACCTTACTATGATTTATAATGTAACATATTATCACGTATGAATTTTGGAACACAAATGCCAGAGTTTAGGGTTCCCTGAAAAACAGATTTTGAAATACTGATTCATATCAACTGATCATTGGGTGTGAGCTACTTTCGTAAAAATGGTGTAATATTAGTCAAAACGGCTGCTTTTTGCCAAGGAAATTGCCCAGAGAGGGAACTGGCCATAAATTGTCAGCAGCCAACACTCTCTGGAGCTTGAAGAATAAGGACCACAGTCTTGAAGGCTGGTCAGATTGGCACATCACAACATCTCTTCTAGTTAGTCTGAGATTCGGACTATTTTCAGTGAGGTCCCTTTCTTTTCCCGAGAGAGTCCACCTGGTCTGGTTTTGACTCAATCTCAACTTTGCCCTTGATATCTCCACCGCTGCCATAATTATATGGGCTCTCCCACCTCTCCTCATAAATGTCATGAACCTCAAGGGCGCAATATTTGTCAAGAGTATAAGAGAGGCTCCCTTTCCTGTTCAACACCAATCCATGTGTCCAGGACTAACTAATAAGGGAAAATGTAGAGGAAAACCATTGTTGAAAAGAACTATGATTTTAAAGTATTTATTTATTAATTTACTTGCTATATAGTAATCTCTACCTCCTCCAATGTAAAGATGGAAACAAAAGAGAACATAGAGGCTTCCAACTTGGAGCCAAGTGCCCCTGAGAAGTAAGAGAGCCTAAAAAAAGTGATTAGAGTAATTCAATATATCATATAACCTAGTAAGTTACAAATGACTTAATGACTGAGAAGTGGTCAAAGGCAAATTAACACCAGAAGATTAGAGTTGTACCCCAGTGAAGAAAGGAAATGATAGTGGGGGAAAGAGCTCAAGAAAATGTTAAATTATTTTGACATGATATTACTGGGAAAACGGGAAAATCAAGAAAAAAGGAGCTGGAGTGATCAAAAAGTGGGTGAAGTGATTTCTGCTACTCTTAGACTAACAAGTGTTCTCTGATAGTTTTCATCTACAAGACCATCCTCAATTTCCTCAGGTTTTCAAAACACCACATTAATGCAATTCCCTCTCAAGGAGAGTAAGAGGGGGATTAAGTACAAAATTAAGAACTTCAGGAAAAATGTAACACTTTAACAAAACAGCATACTTTCTCCAAAGTTTCTAGATAACATTTTCTACTTTGGGCCTTTTACTTAAATCCCATGTGGGCCTATCCTGCCAATTTTCACCTCATCAATTCTTCTTTCATTCAAAGTGTTTTTGAAATGCAACCTCTACCATGAAGGTTTCCCTCATAAGAATGGTTTCTGCAGGTCTAGCTAATCTGAGCATGCAAATATATTGAAATTCTCACTTATCTCGTCCTTACTTCATATACTCGGGATACTTGCTTGTTTAGAAATCTATTCCCCAGTTTTCTTCATCCAGTTTACCAATCCCAGAACCTTACAGGTAGCTATGTTGTCAATAAATTCCTGCAAAATAAAATAGTCCATGGGGTCCCAAAGAGTTGGTATGACTGGGCATGGACAAAATGATGATACAGTTTGTCACTCAAAATGATTTCTAATGTGTCAGTATTGTCACATACTCTCCAAGAGCGCACAGTACATAAAACTAAGAAACCCTCGTGAGGGGCCACTGGTCATCGCTCAGACTTAATTTATTTATGTCTTTATCTGTCACTACCAACATGAATATCTACAGCAAACTCTAGCTCTGTAATGCGTCTACAACCACAGATAT
The DNA here is from genome assembly GCA_006410875.1 of Neotragus pygmaeus. Taxonomy (NCBI): domain Eukaryota; kingdom Metazoa; phylum Chordata; class Mammalia; order Artiodactyla; family Bovidae; genus Neotragus; species Neotragus pygmaeus. Next base: position 156,293 of record SJYV01025286.1, read on the forward strand.
AGAAATATAGATATAAAGGAAACAGAAGAGACCCATCATCTTTAAATAAAAGGGAGCAATGATCTTCACAGATTGTCTCCATGCAGAAGAAAGTCCCTGTAGAAAGGTCTATAAACAGAATAGCTGTGCACTCACTATATTTTATTCAGAGATACCAGTGTTTATTTTTAAACAAAAAGGAAGATTCTCAAGACCCATTAGTTTTTTTCTTAACCACAGACAAACTTCACCCACCCCCTTTGGAATTGGTGATTATTTTCATAGTACTCTGGATCATTTCAAAAAGAATAAAATATAATGAAGGGCTGCTCTTACAAACACAAATTTTATAGAATCCTTTGGACTGGCAGCTTTGGAAATTATTCTCTCAAGGGAAGTAAATTTAAGTGGAGCTGCACTTGAGTTCAGTTTGTATTCCCCTCTCAATTACCATCAATGCAGCTGAATCAGGAGCTATACCAAAATTCCTGAGATAGCTTTTTAAAAATCTAAAATAAAAGAAGAAAGTGTTACTGCAGACTGAGGTGAAAGACATTTTTATACAAGAGGGACAAAATCCCTGGAGGGAGGAGCTGAGGGCAAGAAATAATGAAACAAAAGCTAGCAATACCCAAAGCAGCATATGCACACTGTGATCTTTGTTCTTTCTTTTAATTGTTTAGGCCTGCAAATATTTGATATGAAGTTACTTGACTAAGAGGCAAGGGAATTTTTTTTAACAGATATAAAATGAACAGCCCAGGTGATTATCATAATGTGGGAAAGGAATAGCAAGTTAGGGTAATATATTTGGAAGTTGCCGTGATTATAAAATTCCCCAACAATGGACCCCAGGCAGCAGGCAGTGGAAGAATCCAATCATGCCTTATTGCTTAGGCATACTGTAGGCCACTACTGTATCAACACTTATTAGCTCAAAACAATAAGTTATGTTTGTAAGACAAAGCATTATTCAATAATGCTTCTCCACTCCCAATAGCTAGATCTTCGCTTGGGCTTCAACTTTTCAATAACTAAGAGACATTTTGACTAATTAAAATGTGCAAAATACATAAGTTTCAGTGCCGATTGTTGGATTTGAGCAATTGCAGAAATACAACTCTTTTGAAGATAGTACAATCTGATATTTATAAAATGCTATTGAAACTTAATACTCAAAATGGAGTAATTTTGGAGTTTACTTATCTCTTTCTTACCTTCCTGTCAACTCACGCCTATGATTCCAGCCATACAAAACATTTAACTCTTTTCTGAAAGCTTCAAGTGCTATTAGAGAGGGTTTTAACATAGCACTAAGAATATCCATGGGAGCATCATTAATGTTGCCCAGAATGTGCATCTTGGTGCGTTACTTCTAGTCTGACAGCTCTGCTCTATCAAGCACACTCTGGTTCATGTATACATGTCAGTACCATTGTAGCCTTCTCTCTGCTGACCCAAGGTACCATTGAGCAGATTTAAATTGTATCTACACAGTGAGAATCTGAGCCAGTTAGATATTAGAATCAAGTTTTCTGACTCTAGAAAGATTGATCAGGGTACTTCCACAGGCATTTTTGGAAAAAATTGAAAACACAACAAAGTATTCGGCCCACATTTTATAAATTGACTAAACAAATCAGATTTGTGATGGTAAATGTAATGCTTGCATTTTGATTTTCATCTATTACAATAAAGAGCTTCCTTTGCTTCTCAGCTGGTAAAGAATCTACCTGCAATGCAGGAGACCTGGGTTCAGTCCCTGGGTTGGGAAGATCCCCTGAAGAAGGGGAAGGCTGCCCACTCCAGTTCTCTGGCCTGGAGAATTCCATGGACTGTATAGTCCATGTGATCACAAAGAGCTGGAAACGACTGAGTGATTTTCACTCACTTCACTCACAATAAAGATGCACTAGTTTTAAGGATTCATGGTGGGTACTGTGCCAAATACTATGGATATAGAGGTAAAACAGATCTGGGTTCTAAGAATTATATTAACATATAGAGATGCACAAAATATGTAAAGTTAGGAATTGAAGGAAGTTAAGATTTTAGTAGATTCACTTTGCTGTGAACAAGATTTGAGATTAAGACCTAATGCTGCAGGGAAATGGTTCTGTGATCTTACGCAATCTCTTTCATCATCATAAACCTCAATCACTTGTTATGTAAAATGGATTTAATACCAAAAGCTGCCTCGTTGGGTGATTTTGTGATATAAATGAAGCAATTATGTAACTCATTTACTATAGGACCTTGCTGATAATAAATGCTCAATTAATGTTAGCTAGATGGCATTTTAACCAGTGGTTTAAAAAGCAACAAATAGACTTCGGGTTTGAAGTTCTAAATATACAACAATCACAAAGGTCCTAGTGAGAGTGAGAGAGGAAGAGAAGTGATGGTTAATGTGCGTTCCCCTACTAACTGGCGGCTTTAAGTTCCACTTCATAGGGGCTGTTCAAGAACATAATAACGGGCCACAAACACAACCGCCCTTCAATAACATGAAGGTGAGCTGCGCGCAGAAGGTGGCCACAAGGACTACAAAGGTGCAGTGAACCACAATGGGAGGAAACATAAAACAGCTGTTGATCACTGGGATGTAGTAACAGCAAGAGCTGGCGGGGACCAGTCAGAGAAGAGGTGGCTCAGAGGAAGGGCGACAACTGAGCTTCCCACGAGACAAATTCGCCGAGCTCCAAACAGCAGGCGACTGGGCAAGTCTACCAAAGCATTTCCCCTTGTACTCTGGCCTGGGGTGCTGTCGAGGTCAGCAGGCCTCTCTCTCTCCACAGTTGGAACACAGATCCAGACAACGTCTCCTAGAGACAGCCCAGGAGCGTGAAAAGAGCGGAGGCTCTGTGTTTCCTCACAACTCCACCAGCTCGGTGAACTTGGGCAAGTCACTTGACCTCTGTGGGACTCAATAATACGGTCTCTAAAACATGACAACATTGTCAACGCAGAAAGCAATCAATAAAGGCTAGTGTCCTCAGATTTCCTTCTCAGCCCTAAGTCATTTAACAGTTGGCTTATTTAAATGTGTATGTTTCTATGTGAATACTAGATTCAGCCCTTAAAGCACCTGGGAGTTACTAAAGTGAATCTGTGGATGTTTTGCCATGGGGACAAGCAGATTTCTCTTCTCTGTCATAACAGGAAATCATCACCACCCATCATTCCTCTGCAATCATTTCAGCTGCAGCCGAAACAGGTCCCATTCTTTATCTCCTGATTACTGTTACTCCAGGAAAATCTCTACAGCTTCAAAATTCTTGGTGCATTTACTGAATTTTGCTTTCAATCCAGATTCCAGATACAGACTTTTTAAACTATGATTTAATTATTCTTTTTTTTTTTTTAATTTTTTTACATCGTGGCAACCAAACCTCAAAGAAAGCCTGCTGTCATTGGTTTTGCCCTTATCCACATGAGCATGTACTTCCTTACCACAAATTAGGTCACAGATAAGTTTGGAGCTGCCAATCAGCCTCGGATTCATCAAGCATTTTAAACTGCTGGTGCCGCAGTACAGACGCGCCAGTGTGTGCCACCGATAACGGTATCATTTGCATAGTTACAATCAGTTAGTGATAGAATGCCTGAGAGGCAATGCATGGCAAATGCAAAGTCACTTTCAGATTTGCATTCATTTTGGTTTTAAATGGGGAACAGAGGACCTGACTGAAAGGGGCGTCACCTCCCATGCAGCTGGATTCTGCGGCGCCTCTGCCTATAGAGCGTTTCAACCCTTTGAAAGTGCTTTGTGATCTTCCTATGAACTATTCTTCTCAACAATGTCTGACATCCCTAGTAGGCATTATTATCCATAATTTAGTGAAAGGGAAGTGAATCAAAAACAGGTTGAATGACTTGTTCAACCCCGCAGGAAGTCACAGCGCAAACAGAGGAAGAACCCACAGCTTTGTACCGGCTCCCCATCTGTTGCTAAGCCCCATTAGCTGTGCTTCCTACCTGGACCTAGTAATTAGCCAAACTAAGCGCTGCCAAATAAGGACGATGCGTTGACTTCTTTCTTTTTTTTAATCATGTTCCCTTTGCTGAACTTATTTGACTTGCAAAACAGTGTAAACCACCCCCCCCACCTGCAAAAAAACAGGAATAATTAAAAAAGAGAAAGAGAGTAAGATGAAGTTCATTTATTCTGAGGATTGAGAACACAAGGAGTTAATGGTTCTAAATACTGTGGCCAGTGTTGGGAGAGAGGCTGGTAAACCTAGAGAGAATTGTGCTCTACTTAAATGACAAGTACCAGCATCTGATTGATATTCTCTGTAAAGTTTTCCCTGGTTACATCGTTTTTCCTTGGCACCTATGATTTATGGAATATACCCGTATTAATTAGGCATATGCTAGTATTTGGGAACAAGAGGCAATAAGAAAATCCTCTTGCATTTCATTGCATAATATATACAATTTATTGAAAAGACACAAGTTTGGAAACTTGTAGAAAAGGTTAAGCACTTGCTTCAGATACCATAAAGGAAAATGCTGTCAAAAGTAGATCACCAACCCCTAAATATCAAGAAACCAAAAAATAAGTTATTTCATAGGGAAAAAAAAATTAAAAATGGCAATCCTTGACTCAGCAAACAAAAGCAGTTGACAAATGTACCTGCTACCCTGTCTACAGCTGATCTTGCCTTTTCAGGATGGCCTTATCAATTTAAGATCTTGTTGGAGAGTAATGAACAGGAGAAAAGACACTGGTCCTTGATTGCTCATCATTAGAGCTCCTTACATAGCTTGAAGGGGAGCAGGGGCTAGGATAAATCAGTGCTTTGAACCTCCTGATAATTGGTGTTCAGATCTCAAAATCTGAGTATTATTCTTGGCTAAAGTATTTAATATCTACCACCTGGCTGAATTGTTCCCTATATTCATATGGGGAAGACATAGTAGGCAAGCGTGCATCCTTGCAAAAGGAGCTGGCAGAACTGAACTACATGCAAGCCTGACCTAGTGTGCACTCCAAGCCTTCTCTTTTCTCCCAGTTTCTCCCATATGAATTAGGAATGACAGTCACTTCTGGAGAGGGCAAGGGAGTGCACACAAGAGGAGAGTGTATTTTTAATTAGAGTGCCCCCTAAATGCAAAAGCAAACCTGTATCGCAGAAATTTAGCAACATGAATGAACTATTTGTTGAATACTGACTTGGATATAACATTTTAAGAAGGATATTTCTAAACATCACAAGAACCTTGAAGAACAGGTAGCTCAGAATGACCAATGCAGGGAGCTATAAAGCCGAGAGTGGCGAGGTCTCTAACTCTGGGGTCAAAGGGTAGTGCTCCTAAAGTCCTCTTCGAATTCATTGGGCAATTCAGAGGAAATCCCAAAGCGAGTTCTTTCTTATGTTATCTGTGATATTTAGACTTGCTCAGTCCTCAGTCAACTTTTATAAATTTAATTACCTCCAGGGATGTCTTCATGTTCACATTTTCCTTATTATGCTATTTTCTTGCCAATGTGCATCCTCGGGCATCCAGCCAAGTGACCATGACCACAGGTTGACAGACACTGTCCTGTAAGTGGGAGCATGTTTATCCCTTTCTCCACCCGGCCCTCACTCCCTCAGCTCCAGATTCCTTCTCTTATTCACACATGGCCCTTGGGATGGAAAACTTCTGCTCATATCAGATAGGTCCCACAAATCACTTAAAGATTTGTGGCAATCACATAACTGCAGCATCATTGGTTTTCTTTTTAATTTTTAAAATTTCTTTGTTTGGCTGAGCCAGGCCTTAGTTGTAGCATGTGGGATGTAGTTCCTCTACCAGGGACAGAACTTTGGTCCCCAGCATTGGGAGCATGGATCTTAGCCACTGAACCACCAGGAAGTCCTGCTGAATCAGATTTTTCTAGAGTTTTTAAGACTATAAAAAACACCAATGGCAATGATTACTCAAGCTGGTTTGGGAAGGTGTCTGCTGATGAGGGACAGTCCAGGGGGTGTTCAAATCATGGTTCAGGCTGTGAGCAGCCCATGGATGATTATACCACAATGATCACTTTGTCCATCATAGATTTATCTTTATCCGATTTGCTTAAGGAGAGCTCTTCAAATTTATTTGTCCCTGTTTTAATATTCAGCCAACACAAAAGAGATAATGATACTCTGCATAATGGACAAGTCCTTTTTTACTAAACCTGTCCAAGACATGCACATATATAAAATAAATTACATTCTCCCAAATAGGAAGTCTGTTTGCATCAAAATAAGGTGATTAAGAATGTATATCCTGGAGTCAGTTACTAAGATCCTTAGCTGTGGATTTTGGGGAAATTTATTTCATTTCTTTAAGTCCTTGGCTTCCTTCGGAGAAAACAAAATAAAAAGAGAACTTACATTATAGGGTTGTTTTGAAGATTAAATGTGTTGATGTATATAAAGCCCACAGCATAGCATCCAACTGTACTAAACACTTGATGATTGTTTTTGCAAGTACCTCAGTCCACATGCACACAAAGTGCACACACAAGGCAAGGAAGGAAGGGCGTCAGTAGGATGGACACTTCCTATAATGGGTTTACTCCATTAGTGGAGATATTTCTATTCTCATCTTATCCATGAGGGAAAAGCAGAGACAGATTAAAATGGCTTCTACCAGCTCACACAGCTGGTTATTGATCAAGTCGGAATCAATTCAGGATTCTGATCCCAGCTTGTCTTCATATAAAAGCTCTTCAAATAGCTGCACACTGCTTCTAACAACACAGTGCTCTCTGCTATAGGTATAATCAGCCTGAACAAAAAGCAAAGGCATAATAAAAAAGCTTCATGGAAACTGCTTTCAACTTTATTCCATGATCTTTTTTCACAATTCTTCCTAACTATTCACCCTCTGGTTATCTTAGAGGATATGTACCCAAGGCTGGGGCTTCCCAGTTGGTGCTAGTGGTAAAGTGTCTGTCTGCCAAAGAAGCAGATGCCTGAGACAGGAGTTCGATCCCTGGGTCAGGAAGATCCTGTGGAGGAGGGCATGGCAACCCACTCCAGTATTTTTGCCTGGAAAATCCCATGGACAGAGGAGGCTAGTGGGCTGCAGTCCATAGGATAGCATAGAGTTGAAAGTGACTTAGCACCCACACATGCACCCACACAAAGCTCATTCCAAGCCCATCTGGATCTAATCACCCACAACCAGGGTAAAGCACAGGAGTAAGGATGTTGCTACCAGAGGCTGGGGGAAAAACCAGTAATACATCTTTTAAAGATGAAATGAATAAGATTGAAACATGTTCTTAACCTTGAAGGGTTTTTTTTAAGGTTCCATTTATATCTAGTTATTTTGATAAGCTATTTTCATGTTAATCTTGTTTATACATATTCTATGTTTCAATAAAATGTGCAGTGGCTCTTATTTTTCCATTTTATGTAGATCTGTATCATCCTTATTGACTTTACATAATGAAAAAGTGGCTTCCCAGTGTCATTAGTATTGATCTTGATGAGGGCGAAAGTGACTGTTAACTCTCAAAATTATCTGTAAATATTTAATCATCCTCATTGATACTATGAAAAATAGACCAAGTGCTCATTTTCTTTCCTACATTCATAATATTTGACTCTATAAGTGGAAGAAATCTGTATCCTCATGGTTAAAAAACAAAACAAAAGCAATAAACAAAACCTTAGATACCTATGAGATTTCTCAGATTTCAATGAGAAAAAGGATGCAAGAATCTAAAAATAAATCTTTTTCTTAAGGCATTATTTTACCTCATTTCTAACAATAGTCATCCAAAAAATTTTGAAAGAAGGCACTGCCAACATCACAGCTGACTGCCAATATTCCCAGGACTCCTTTCCTCCTGGGTACCAATGGGACTGACCTACAGAGCTTAGTGCTCAGTGCTCAGTCGTGTCCAACTCTTTGTGACCCCATGGACTGGAGCCCACCAAGCTCGTATGAACATGAGATTCTCTAGGCAAGACTACTGGAGTTAGTTGTTATTTCCTACTCCAGAGGATCTTCCTGACCCAGGGATCTAACTTGAGTCTCCTGTTTCTCCTGAAATGGCAGGTGGATTCTTTAGCACTGTGCCACTCTGGAAGCCCTGCAGCCCCCATTGTAATCAGGTGTGGTCATAGGACTGTCTTTGGTTACTTGAGTGTTAATAAAGGTAAAATATTTCAGTCTGAAACAGTTAATTACCAATGCCTTATCTCTAGCTCTTTCTGCCCTTTGAGGTTGGTTGTGGAAGACTTCTTGTTGTGGAAGATTAAGATGTTGAAGGAGCCCAAGCCACCTATTGACAGAGCTCCCTTTCACTCACAGATGGTGGTGAGTGACTGAAAAGTACACTCTATTTTGTTAAGCTACTGAAACCTGGGGGATTGTTTAACCAAACCTGTCTTGATTTATTGGCCCAGCTATAAAATATTGATGTCCATTTTCTCTTTTACTAAAAGCAAAGATTTTTTTTTAATGCCCAAAGACCTCAGTAACAACATGTGGCAAACCTTTGTCCATATATATCAATAGAAGCAAGGGATAACAAGAATTAATATTGTATGTTGATGCATATATGTGGAATCTGAAAAAAAATTGGAATAGATGACCTTGTTTACAAAGCAGAAATACAGCCACAGATGTAAAGAACAAGCATATGGATACCAAGGAAGTAACTGGAGAGTAGAATGAATTGGTAGATTGGGATTGACATGTATACACTACTGATACTATGTATAAAATAGATAATTAATGAGAACATACTGTATAGTACAGGGAACTCTACTCAGTGCTCTATGGTGACCTGAATGGAAAAGGAAAGGAAAGTGAAGTTGCTCAGTCGTGTCCGACACTTTGCCACCTCATGGACTGTAGCCTACCAGGCTCCTCCATCCATGGGATTTTCCAGGCAAAAGTACTGGAGTGGGTTGGCATTTCCTGACCTAAATGGTAAAAAAAATCCATAAAAGAGGGAATATATGTATATGTATGGACATTCCAGGTGGCACAGTGGTAAAGAATCCACCTGCCAATGCAGGAGATGCAAGAGACACGCATTCTATCCATGGGCTGTGAAGATCCCCTGGAGAAAGGAATAGCTACCCACTCCTGTATTCTTAGGGACTTCCCTGGTGGCTCACACAGTTAAGTGTCTGCCTACAATGTGGGAGACCTGGCTTCAATCCCTGGGTTGGGAAGATCTCCTGGAGAAGGAAATAGCAACCCACTCCAGTATTCCTGCCTAGAGAATCCCATGGATGGAGGAGCCTGATCGGCTACAGTCCATGGGGTAGCAAAGAGTCGGACACGACTGAGTGACTTCACTTTCACTTTCCTGTACTCTTGCCTGGAGAATCCCATGAACAGAGTAGCCTATTGGGCTAGAGTGCATGCGGTCGAAAAGAGTCAGAAATGACTGAGCAACTGAACACATACACAGACACACACACACACACATATTAGAGATTATGAGCTGAGAAGTAATGGGCTTAACAGTAATTGTCCATTTTATTGCCTCTGGATCTTAAAAAAAAGAGATAATTTAGAGAGGATGCAAAATTACTGGCTCAATTATTTTATGTCATTAATCATTTTTTAAAAATTTTATTAGAGTACAGTTGCTTTATAATGTTGTGTTTGTTTCCACTGTATAGTAAAGTGAATCTATACTATACGTATGCATACATTTTATGTGTGTGCTCAATCATATCCTACTTTTTGCAGCCCCATGCTACTGTAGCCTGACAGTCTCCCTTGTCCATGGGATTCTCCAGGCAAGAATACTGAAGCGAGTTGGCATTTCCTAGACTAGGGCATCTTCCTGACCTTGGGATCAAACTGGTGTCTCCTGCATTGGCAGGTGGATTCTTTGCCGCTGTGCCACCTGGGAAGCCCATAATCTCTAATAGTTTCTAGTAAGCAAAAGAAAATGACTGGAATGAAACTCTATAATATATTTATTCAATATTGTTTTAATAAAATTAAATCATTAGACTATTTTTAAAGGATATATAAGGAAAAGAGGATCGCAGTCAAAAAGAAGTTATATTAGATTGTAAGAGTTTTGAGTTATTTTTTGCCACGTTACAGGTTAAATATAATTTGGTCACATTGTGTTTTTTCTTTTTATTTACTTTTCCTCAGTTTAAAACAGCATTTTTTCGCTCAGTTTTTATGGGTCAGGAGTCTGAGCCCAGTTTAACTAGATTCTCTGCTTCAGGGTCTCACAAAAGTTTAATTACAAAGTTAGTCTGGAATACATTTCCATCCGAGGCTTTACTGCAAGTATCTGCTCTTATGGTTATTGGCAGCATTTAATTTCTCATGAACTGTTGGACAGAGGTCCTCAGCTTCTTGTTGGCTGTTGGTCAAAGACCGTCCTCCGCTCCTAAAACCTGCTTCAATCATTCCCTGGATTCGTCTCACTAGTCCCAAGAGATCCATTCTCCAGGAGCCTGACATCTTTGGAGTGCATCAGGTGAGCGCCTCTGCTCTCCATCTTCCAGCTGTGTTTGACCAGTGAGAGGCACCCAGCAGAAAATATAGACAGGGAGGAGATTGATTTTGTGTTTCTGTTTCCCTAATTTCCTCTCCTCCTTGCCAGGCATTGAGTTGGCTAATTTTTTTTAAGCAAAAATCAAAGCATTTTTAATCAGGGGCCTTCAGGTCCAGCTGTTGTGTCTGGATCCTCACAGCTAATTCCCCACTTGCCACTTAGAGTAGTAATGGCTTCCCAGTTGGCTGGTCCTGGGAGGTTTTATTGTTTCCCTTGGTTTCCCTTAATTTGTTCATACCATTGAAGACATTCCCTTATTTGAACTCTCCCTATTTATCTTATTTGACTATGCACATGTTTGTCCAGGACTCTGCTATAACCTACTTTCTAAAAATCAGCCTAATTTTAAATGACTCCTTAGTAGCATCAGTGACTTTCTTCTCTTTATGAATTATTTTACCCCAGGTTTTTATATAACATGAAATTTATTATCTTAACCATTTAAACTGCATGATTCAGTGGTATTAACTACATTCATATTTTTTGTGCAACCATCTCCAGAATTCTTTTCATCTCACAAAACTGAAATTGTTCCACTAAACTATAACTCCTCTTTCCTCCCTACTCCCAGTCCCTGGCAACCACCATTCTACTTTTGATCCCTATGGTTTTGACTACTCTAAATATATCACATAAGTAGAATCATAAAGTTTTTCTCTCTTTGCTTATTTTACTAAGCTTAATGTTCTCAGGCCTTATTTATGCCATATGTGTTTCCTTTTTAAGGCTGAATAATATTCTAGTATATACATATATCACATTTTCTTATCCACTGGTCCATTGATTGACAATTTGGGATGGTTCCACCTTTTAGTTATTGTGAATAATGCTACTATGAACATGAATGTACAAATAAATATCTCTTTGAGACACTATGTTCAATTTGTTGGATACATACCCAGAAGTGGAATTGCTGGACTATGTTATCTTTAATTTAAAAATTTTTGAGGTACCACGACACTGTTTTCCACAGCAGATATATCATTTTACAGCACTATCTATAGTGTACAGGATTCCAGTTTTCCACATCCTCACCAACACTTGTTGCTTTCTGGGTTTGGGAGATTTTTTTTCATAGAAGTCATCCCAACAGGTATGAAATGGTAGTTCATTGCACATATCGTGACATTATACAGGAGATAGGAATCAAGACCATGCCCAAGAAAAAGAAATGCAGAAAAGCAAAATGGCTGTCTGAGGAGGCCTTACAAATAGCTGTTAAAAGAAGAGACGTGAAAAGCAAAGGAGAAAAGGAAAGATATTCCCATCTGAATGCAGAGTTCCAAAGAATAGCAAGGAGAGATAAGAAAGCCTTCCTCAGTGATCAATGCAAAGAAATAGAGGAAAACAACAGAGTGGGAAAGACTAAAGTTCTATTCAAGAAAATTAGAGATACCAAAAGAACATTTCATGCAAAGATGGGCTCGATAAAGGACAGAAATGGTACAGACCGAACAGAAGCAGAAGATATTAAGAAGAGATGGCAAGAATACACAGAAGAACTGTACAAAAAGGATCTTCATACCAACATAAAAACAATGGTGTGATCACTCACTTGGAGCCAGACATCATGGAAGGTGAAGTCAAGTGGGCCTTAGAAAGCATCACTATGAACAAAGCTAGTGGAGGTGATGGAATTCCAGTAGAGCTATTTCAAATCCTAAAAGATGATGCTGTGAAAGTACTGCACTCAATATGCCGGCAAATTTGGAAAACTCAGGAGTGGCCACAGGACTGGAAAAGGTCAGTTTTCATTCCAATCCCAAAGAAAGGCAATGCCAAAGAATGCTCAAACTACCACACAATTGTACTCATCTCACACACTAGTAAAGTCATGCTCAAAATTCTCCAAGCCAGGCTTCAGCAATATGTGAACTGTGAACTGTGATCTGTGAACTTCCAGATGTTCAAGCCGATTTTAGAAAAGGAGAGGAACCAGAGAACAAATTGCTAACATCCTCTGGATCATGGAAAAAGCAAAAGAGTTCCAGAAAAACATCTATTTCTGTTTTATTGACTATGCCAAAGCCTTAGACTGTGTGGATCACAATGAACTGTGGAAAATTCTGAAAGAAATGGGAATTCCAGACCACCTGACCTGCATCTTGAGAAACCTGTGTGCAGGTCAGGAAGCAACAGTTAGAACTGGACATGGAACAACAGACTGGTTCCTAATAGGACAAGGAGTATGTCAAGGCTGTATATTGTCACACTGCTTATTTAACTTATATGTAGAGTACATCATGAGAAACACTAGGCTGGAAGAAGCACAAGCTGGAATCAAGATGGCTGTAAGAAATATCAATAACCTCAGTTCTGCAGAGGATACCACTCTTATGGTAGAAAGTGAAGAGGAACTAAAAAGCCTCTTGATGGAAGTGAAAGAGGAGAATGAAAAAGTTGGCTTAAAGCCCAACATTCAGAAAACGAGGATCATGGCATCTGGTCCCATCACTTCATGGGAAATGGATGAGGAAACAGTGACAGACTTTATTTTGGGGGGCTCCAAAATCACTGCAGATGGTGATTGCAGCCATGAAATTAAAAGACGCTTACTCCTTATAAGGAAAGTTATGACCAATCTTGATAGCATATTCAAAAGCAGAGACATTACTTTGCCAACAAAGGTCCGTCTAGTCAAGGCTATGATTTTTCCAGTAGTCATGTATGAATGTGAGAGGTGGACAGTGAAGAAAGCAGAGTGCTAAAGAATTGATGCCTTTGAAGTGTCATTTTGGAGAAGACTCTTGAGAGTCCCTTGGACTGCAAGGAGATCCAACCAGTCCATTCTGAAGGAGATCAGCCCTGGGGTTTCTTTAGAAGGAATGATGCTAAAGCTGAAAGTCCAGTACTTTGGCCACCTCATGCGAAGAGCTGACTCATTGGAAAAGTCTCTGATGCTGGGAGGGATTGGAGCCAGGACAAGAAGGGGACGACACAGGATGAGATGGCTGGATGGTATGACTGACTCGATGGATGCGAGTCTGAATGAACTCCAGGAGCTGGTGATGGGCAGGGAGGCCTAGCATGCTGCTGTTCATGCGGTCGCAAAGAGTCAGACACGACTGAGCAACTAAACTGAACTGAACTGAGTGATTAGCCCTACATTGTTTTCTGTGGATATCAGCTCAGTCTAGGGCTGAAGATGCCATACTATCAAGTAGAAGGGATTTAAAACACTGCTTGGCAGCCATGAATTTGCAGCTTTTACTCAATGGCGCTAATTTTTGCCTCTGATCTCTTCCTCGTCCTTTTATATCTCCAACCCTGTTTCTGCTGATCCTCATTCCCCATGACGGGTAAGAATGACTGTTGTAGAGATAAAGTCCTACTAGAATAAGAGGTCTGGATTGGGTAGAGTAGAATACTATAGAGGGGTGATGGAATACAAAACAGTGAGAAATTTGGTCTCTGCCACTCTATCACGGAGAAGGCAATGGCACCCCACTCCAGTACTCTTGTCTGGAAAATCTCGTGGACGGAGGAGCCTGGTAGGCTGCAGTCCATGGGGTCACGAAGAGTCGGACATGACTGAGTGACTTCACTTTCACTTTTCACTCTCATGCATTGGANGAGAAGGCAATGGCACCCCACTCCAGTACTCTTGTCTGGAAAATCTCGTGGACGGAGGAGCCTGGTAGGCTGCAGTCCATGGGGTCACGAAGAGTCGGACATGACTGAGTGACTTCACTTTCACTTTTCACTCTCATGCATTGGAGAAGGAAATGGCAACCCACTCCAGTGTTCTTGCCTGGAGAATCCCAGGGACGGGGGAGCCTGGTGGGCTGCCATCTATGGGGTGGCACAGAGTCAGACACAATTGAAATGACTCAGCAGCAGCAGCAGCAGCAGTAGCAACTCTCTCAAATAAACTACTATTGACTTATTCCTGGCCTGTTTTCTATAGGATTTACTGTCAGTCCTAGCCAGAACTCTGCTTCTTTTCAGGGTTTTCCAGGTAGTGCTCATGGTAAAGAACCCACCTGCCAAGCAGGAGATGCAGGTTAAATTCCTGAGCTGGGAAGATCCCCTGGAGGAGGGCATATCAACTAACCCCAGTATTCTTGCCTGGAGAATCCCATAGACAGAGGAGCTTGGGGGGCTACAGTCCATGGGTCACAAACAGTCAGACACGATTGTAGGAACTCAAGATGGAGGAATTTTTAGTGATATGTGTCTTTTCATGTGGATGAAGGAATGATTAGTGATGTGTGTCTTTTCATGTATGTGTTAGACATTTAACTATCTTACTTGGAAAAAAAAAGAACATCTATGTAAATTCTTTGTTCACTTTTGAATTAACTGTTTCTCTGTTGTTTAGATTTAGGAATTCTTTCTATATTCTGGATAATAATTCCTTACAAGATATCTGATCTGCACTTTTTTTTCTCCCATCCTGTGCATCATCTTTTTATTTTGTAGACAGTGTCTTTTGATGTGCTAGAGCTTTCATTTTCATGAAGTCCAATTTGTCCACAATTGTTTTTATGCCTGTGCCTCTAGTGCCATATCTAAGAAATCATTGCCAAGTCCAACACTATAAAGATTTTGCCCTATATTTTCTCTTAGATTATAGTTTTAGATTTTGGATTTAGGTCATGGATCAATTTTGAGTTAATATTTTTGTATGGTGTTCGGTTTGGATCTATCTTCATTGTTTTGCATACAGATGTCATTTTTACTAACACTGTTTGCTGAAAAGACTGTCTTCCCCAGGATGGATGATCTTGATACACTCATCAAAATTAATTTGACCTTATATGAAGTTTTTTTAATAGCCTCTATTATATTCCTGGGCTTCCCTGATAGCTCAGTTGATAAAGAATCTGCCTACAATGCAGGAGACCCCGGTTTGATTCCTGGGTTGGGAAGATCTGCTTGAGAAGCGATCGACTACGTACTCCAGTATTCTCAGGCTTCCCTTGTAGCTCAGCTGGTAAAGAATCTGCCTGCAATGCAGGAGACCTGGGTTTGACACCTAGGTTGGGAAGATCCCCCGCAGAAGGGAAAGGCTACCCACTCCAGTGTTCTATCCTAGAGAATTCCAAGGGGGCATAAAGAGTTGGATACGACTGAACAACTTTCACTATTCTATTCCTTTAGTGTATACGTCTGGCTTTATCTTAGTATCACACTGTTTCCATTGCTATAGCTTTATATTAAGTATTTGAATAGAAAGTATGAATCCTCACACTTTTTTTTTTTTCAGGGTTGTTTTGGGTATTCTAGGCACCCTTGAGTTTTCACATAATTTTAGGATGGAGTTTTTAATTTCGGCAAAAAAAAGGGGGGAATTTTAATAGGGATCACATAAAATCAGTATGTAGATCACTTTGGTAGTACTGATGTTTTAACAATATCAAATATTTTAATCCTCGAACATAGAATGTCTTTCAAATTATCTGTATCTTCTTTAGTTTCTGTCAACAATGTTTCAAATTTTTCATTGTACAAATCTTTCAAATGTTAGGTAAATTCCTAACATTCTTTTTGATGCTGTTGTAAATGGAATTGTTCTTATGATTTCTTTTTTTGATTGTTCATTGTAACTATATGGAAGCACAACTGATTTTTATGTGTTGACTTTGTATCCTGCTACTTTACTGAATTCATTTATTACTTCATTCAAAAGATACTGTTTATAAGCAGAGATCATTTTACTTCTTCCTTTCCAATTTGGATGTATTTCCCCTATTTTCCTTGCCTAATTTGCTCTGCTAAATTTTCCAGTACTATGTTGAATAGAAATGATGAAAGCAGGCATCCTTTTCTTGTTCATGATCTTAGAGAAAAGTATTTCGATCTTTCAACATTGAGTTTGACTTTCCCTGAGGGTTTTATCCTATATGGATTTTATTATGTTGTGATACCTTCCTCCTGTTCCTAGTTTTATGAGTATTTTCATCCTGAAAGGATGTTGGAATATGTCAAATCCTTTTTCCACATCAATTGAGATAATCACATGGATTCGCTTTTTTTCCTGCATCTGTTCATGTAGTGTGTTACACTGCATGATTTTTGTATATGGAATCATCCTTTGATTCCAGGAGTAAATCTCATTTTGTTATGTATATAACATTTTTAATATGCTATTTAATTCATTTTTCTGATATTTTGTTGAGGATTTTGCATCAGCATTTATAAGAAATATTAATCAGTAGTTTTCTTGCAGTGCCTTTGTCTGGCTTTGGCCTCATGATAAGGCTAACCTCACAGAATGAATTTTCTTCTCTTCAACTTTTTGGAAAAACTTAAGAATAATTAATGTTAGTTCTTTTTTAAGGTTTACTAGGATTCACCAATAAATCAATTAAGCCTATGGCTTTCCTTTGCTGTGAGATTTTGATTACTGATTCTGTTTCCTTACTCTTATAGGTATATTCATATTTTCTATTTCTTCATTGTTCAGTCTGATAGGTTTTATATATCTAGAAGTTTGTTTCATTTAGGTTTTGCAACCTGTTGGTGTACATTTATAGTACTGTTTTTCAAATAATTTTACTTCTATATATCATATCATATACAATATATATCATATCACACTTAATTGATTCTTTCTCCTGCTTGCTCAAATCTACATTTGTATTCCTTTGACAAAATTTTTATTTTAATTATTTCACTTTTCAGTTACAAAATTTCTTTCTATTTTCCTTTTGCATTTCTTTCAATTGATATGTACATTTTGTGTTCTTGACATTTTCAGTTCAGTTGCTCAGTAGTGTCTAATTCTTTGCAGCCCCATGAACTGCAGCACACCAGGCCTCCCTGTCCATCACCAACTCCCAGAGTCCACCGAACCCATGTCCACTGTGTCAGTGATGCCACCCCACCATCTCATCCGCTGTCAACCCCTTCTCCTCCTGCTCTCAATCCGCCCTTGACCTTTTTAACATTTTTTAATTCTTTGAGCATCTTTAAGACAGCTTTAATGTCTTTGTCTGGTAGATCCACTATCAGGACAGTTTTTCCGAGATAGTTTTTGCTTTATTTTTTCTTGTTTAAATGGTCCATACTTTCTTTGTATGCCTTGTTGTTTTTTAAGTGAAAACTGGACATTTGAATATAATAATGTTGTAACTCTGAAAATACAATTCTTCATCTTCCCTAATAGCCATTAGGCACTAATTTAGGTGTTAGACATTTACTAAATGAATCTCTCTATTTTTTCTCTTCATAGACTGCATTTCTCAGCTTCTATCTGCCATGAACAGAAATAAGGAAATAACCCTTTCCCCAGTGTTGTATTGGGGTTCTGATTCCAACCACTTGCTAGGTTCTTATTGATCTCTCCTCTAGCTCAAGGTCATTGATTGTCCATTCTTGTTCCCCACCCAGCACTGCTTGATGGTAGAGGAAAGTGGATCCAAAACTGGATTGAGCCTGGTCCCTGGATATGACTGCATGGGGTCATGGATAGATTGTGCATGAATAAGACATAAGCCATAGTTTTTCTCAGCTATTGAGATTCATGCATTTATGAGATCCAGCAGCTAGTCACCTGATTAATACATGGAGAATAAAGCAAGCACATATGGTTTGTACATGGGTACTTTTTAAAATTTTGTTTTGTTGTCATTAAGCTTAAAATTTGATGATAAATGTAGTGCTTATCATCATGAGTGGTTCATTCTGTCTCCAGTATGGGCCGAACCATTACCCTATAGGTTCATCTCCACAATATTCATGTTCCACAATGTAGGAACATCCCAACCTGAGACACAAAAACTTGAGCAGCTATGCATCAGTACTCATGGACTCAGAATCGGACATGATATTCACTTCTTAAATCTTGGATCTTATTCTTTCCTCCTCTCATCATATTACTGAGTCCTTGACTACTTTCTCTCAGCTTCTTCTAGAGGTGAAATATTTGCTATCACAATATAAGCTTCTGAATTGCTCCTTGCTAGCAAAGTCTCTTCATCATGAAATTTTCCAAGACTTCAGACCTGTGACCAGATTTGTTGAAGATGCTGGAGCTAGCCTACTGTTCACCAAGGTCTGTGGGATGCAGACAGAGCATTTTAACATGATTTGATTGTCCACATATTCCAGAATGCTCTTACTTCTTATTTTTTGGAGAAATATTCCTTACTCCAGGCCTTGGATTCTATTCATCTGCTGAGCACTCAAATACCTGACATCCCAAAAAACACATTAAATATCCATGTCCATAAGTATGAGCCAATGGATTAAGTTGCTTTTTTGATGACCTGACATGCAGGGGAACCTACCTTCTGGTCCTGAGCTCCATGTTTACCTAGTCACCTAGCATCTCAAATTGCTGTCTGGGAAACTGTATCGTTCTATGCTCCAGATTTTTCAGGAACTAAAGTTATGCCTAACCTTCAGTCTTAGAGGCTGGATTTACGTATTTATTTATTATTTCTGTGATCATAAGTTTTCCCTTTTTCAAAATTGGTAACAATTATTGTATCTCTTTATCTTTTTTCATTTTTAATATAAATGTATTTAATTGGAGGCTAATTACTTTACAATATTGTATTGGTTTTGCCATACATTGACATGAATCTGCCATGGTTGTACATGTGTTTCCCATCCTGAAGCCCCCTCCCACCTTCCTCCCCATCCCATCCCTCCGGGTCATCCCNTTAATTGGAGGCTAATTACTTTACAATATTGTATTGGTTTTGCCATACATTGACATGAATCTGCCATGGTTGTACATGTGTTTCCCATCCTGAAGCCCCCTCCCACCTTCCTCCCCATCCCATCCCTCCGGGTCATCCCAGTGCACCAGCCCCGAGTACCCTGTCTCATACATGGAACCTGGACTGGCAATTTGTTTTACATATGACAATATACATATTTCAATGCTATTCTCTCAAATCATCCTCCCCCTCACCCTCTCCCACAGAGTCCAACAGACTGTTCTATACATCTGTGTCTCTTTTACTGTCTAGCACACAGGGTTATCATTATCATCTTTCTAAATTTCATATATATGCATTAGTTTACTGTATTGGTGCTGTGTCGCACACAGGGTTATCGTTACCATCTTTCTAAATTCCATATATATGCATTAATATACTGTATTGGTGTTTTTTCTTTCTGGCTTATTTCACTCTGTATGAGTCTTCCCTGGTTGCTCAGATGATAAAGCATCTGCCTGCAATGCAGGAGACCTGGGTTCGATCCCTGGGTTGGAAAGATCTCCTGGAGAAGAAAACGGCAACCCACTCCAGTACTCTTGCCTGGAAAATCCCACGGACAGAGGAGCCTGGTAGGCTACGGTCCATAGGGTCGCAAAGAGTCGGACACGACTGAGCGACTTCACTTTAACTTTTACTCTGTATAATAGGCTTCAGTTTCATCCACCTCATTAGAACTGATTCAAATGTATTCTTTTTAATGGCTGAGTGAAATTCCATTGTGTATATGTACCACAGCTTGCTTATCCATTCATCTGCTGATGGACATCTAGGTTGCTCCCATGTCCTGGCTATTGTAAACAGTGCTGCAATGAACACTGGGGTACACATGTCTCTTTCAATTCTGATTTCCTTGGTATGTATGCCCAGTAGTGAGATTGCTGGGTCATATGGCAGTTCTATTTCCAGGATTTTAAGGAATCTCCACACTGTTCTCCATAGTGGCTGTACTAGTTTGCATTCCCACCAGCAGTGTGAGAGGGTTCCCTTTTCTCCACACCCTCTCCAGCATTTATTGCTTGTAGACTTTTGGATAGCAGCCATTCTGACTGGCATCAAATGGTACCTCATTGTGGTCTTGATTTGCATTTCTCTGATAATGAGTGATGTTGAGCATCTTTTCATGTGTTTGTTATCCATCTGTATATCTTCTTTGGAGAAATGTCTGTTTAGTTCTTTGGCCCCTTTTTTTGATTGGGTCGTTTATTTTTCTGGAATTGAGCTGCAGGAGTTGCTTTTATATTTTTGAGATTAGTTGTTTGTCAGTTGCTTCATTTGCTATTATTTTATCCCATTCTGAAAGCTATCTTTTCACCTTGCTTATAGTTTCCTTTGTTGTGCAGAAGCTTTTAAGTTTAATTTGGTCCACTTGCTTATTTTTGCTTTTATTTCCAATATTCTGGGAGGTGGGTCATAGAGGGTCATCCTGCTGTGATTTATGTCGGAGAGTGTTTTGGCTATGTTTTCCTCTAGAAGTTTATAGTTTCTGGTCTTATGTTTAGATCTTTAATCCATTTTTAGTTTATTTTTGTGTATGGTTTTAGAAAATGTTCTAGTTTCATTCTTTTACAAGTGGTTGATCAGTTTTCCCAGCACCACTTGTTAAAGAGATTGTCTTTTTTCCATTGTATACTCTTGCTTCTTTTGTCAAAGATAAGGTGTACATAGATGAGTGGATTTATCTCTGGGCTTTCTATTTTGTTCCATTGATCTATATTTCCGTCTTTGTGCTAGTCTTGATGACTGTGGCTTTGTAGTAGAGCCTGAAATCAGGCAGGTTGATTCCTCCAGTTCTATTCTTCTTTCTCAAGATTGCTTTGGCTATTCAAGGTTTTTTTGTATTTCCATACAAATTGTGAAATTATTTGTTCTAGTTCTCTGAAAAATACCCTTGGTAGCTTGACAGGGATTGCACTGAATCTATAGGTTGCTTTTGGCAGTATGCTCATTTTCACTATATTGATTCTTCCAATTCATGAACATGATCTATTTCTCCATCTTTTTGTGTCTTCTTTGATTTCTTTCACCAGTGTTCTATAGTTTTATATGTATAAGTATTTTGTTCCTTTAGGTAGATATATTCTTAAGTATTTTATTATTTTTGTTTCAGTGGTGAATGGAATTGTTTCCTTAATTTCTCTTTCTGTTTTTTCATTGTAGTGTATAGAAATGCAAGGGATTTCTGTGTGTTGATTTTATATCCTGCAACTTTACTATATTCATTGATTAGCTCTAGTAATTTTCTGGTGGAGTCTAGAGTTTTCTATGTAGAGGATCATGTCATCTTCAAATATAGTTTTGGAAGTTTTGGCCACAGCAATCAAAGCAGAAAAAGAAATAAAACGAATCCAGATTGGATTGCAGATGACATGATCCTCTACATAGAATACCCTAGGTTCTCCCTTTTGCCTGCCTTGATTATGCTTTGAGAATTGGTAATAACTTCTTGGACTTCCCTGGAAACTATGAGAGCAGAAAAAAAGGAGATTCTGATACTGTCCTCCTGAAATACATACTCTAGTTTAAAGAGAACAGGTTGTGTGTGTGTTAGTTGCTTAGTCATGTCCAACTCTTTGCTACTCCATGGACTGTAGCCAGCCAGGCTCCTCTGTCCACGGGATTCTCCAGGTAAGAATACTGGAGTGGGTTCCATTTCTTTCTCCAGGGGGAACAGTTTAAAAATGCACAAACCAACTGGTGATGCACAGTGATAGGAAGGTAATAGAAAAATGTTTGCTGGAGAGAGTTGCCATTTGCTTCTCCAGGGTATATTCCCCACCCAGGGATCAAACCTGTGTCTCTTGCATCTCCTGCTTTGGCAGGCAAATATTGTATCACTAGTGCCACCTGGGAAGCCAAGCAATCTGCAGTCACTGCAAATAAGTTTCTGAGGAGCCAAGGAATATATAAGATAATTTCTGTTGAATGAAACTGAACTTGAATAATTTGCTTTACAAAATACACCTTATTTTTAGTAAATTTAGTAAAATTGCATGCATTATATCATATCAATATGGAAGATGATCTAAATGATCTGATGAGGATATTTCCCTGCTGATTGGCCCTGCTCCTTTCCACTGCTTGTAGA
The DNA here is from genome assembly GCA_006410875.1 of Neotragus pygmaeus. Lineage (NCBI taxonomy): Eukaryota > Metazoa > Chordata > Mammalia > Artiodactyla > Bovidae > Neotragus > Neotragus pygmaeus. Next base: position 178,569 of record SJYV01025286.1, read on the forward strand.
TGCTCACTTGAGACTGAGATTCTGGGAGGTGGGAAGTGGGACTTCTTTACAAACTTCACAGCCCTAAGGACATACATATTTATACGCCAGTTTTCACTTTATCTGCATTCCCAGTGTCACTCCATCTGTGTGAGCAGCACAATATTATAAACAGCTTTAAAATGTAAACAAATGAAAGCCCATCAAAACATACATCTCAGGATACAGATTCTGCCAGATCAAGTAAACCACACTTTCATCAGTACATACCTGCATAGAATTGAATTATATCACCCGACTGGAGCCTCTATCCTTATCATCTCCATAATCCTCTCTTCATTCAGTGGGTACTTCACTACCTTTGACCCTTAGAATAATAGTACATGCTCAAGGATTCATCTCATGTCACAGCCTGGGAATCAAGAGTCAAAAGAAACCTCAGACTTCAGCTTAGACTGTTTTTAACCTTTGTCACTCAAACCATCCTTGGGACATCCTCTGTGCTCTGTTCCTAAAAATTTCAAAAGGCTTCTCTCTTCCTAATGGAAGATCCCAATTTTTCTCCTTTAAAGACCTTTTAACTCACTTGAAATTTGTTCTGTCTTTCTCATGCTGCCCCCCACTAAAATCACTTAACATCAGGGATCAAATCCTTGGGCCATTCCTCAGCCACGTAAAATTCAAATTACCATGGGGTTTTTGTTTCTTCTGAGGTAAGTCCTAGCATAGTCAACATTTGCTCAACAATTTAATTAGATATTAAGACTTATTCCCTGATGTAAATGATTTTAGGAAGACTTTTTTTTGAGGGGGGTTATCAGTTCAGTTCAGTCTCTCAGTCATGTCCTATGCTTTGTGGCCCTATGAATCGCAGCACGCCAGGCCTCAATCTCCATCACCAACTCCCGGAGACTACTCAAACTCATGTCCATCGAGTCAGTGATGTCATCCAGCCATCTCATCCTCTGTTGTCCCCTTCTCCTCCTGCCTCTAATCCCTCCCAGCATCAGAGTCTTTTCCAATGAGTCAACTCTTCACATGAGGTGGCCAAAATATTGGAGTTTCAGCTTTAGCATCAGTCCTTCCAATGAACACCCAGGACTGATCTCATATAGAATGGACTGGTTGGATCTCCTTGCAGTCCAAGGAACTCTCAAGAGTCTTCTCCAACACCACAGTTCAAAACCATCAATTCTTCAGCACTCAGCTTTCTTCACAGTCCAACTCTCACATCCATACGTGACCACTGGAAAAACCATAGCCTTGACTAGATGGACCTTTGTTGGCAAAGCATTGTCTCTGCTTTTGAATATGCAGTCTAGGTTGGCTGTAACTTTTCTTCCAAGGAGTAAGTGTCTTGTAATTTCATGGCTGCAGTCACCATAGTCTAGTTCTATTTACTATGTGTTGAAATCCACAGAGCCACATCCCCACATCCTCAAATATTAAAGTTAAATATCACTGTAGTTATGTAAGATTTGCTAGTTAGTCATTCTTTTGCTTAATACTATGCAAATCTACCTCAGATAAGTTAGAACTGTCCTCAGAATACAAAAGATATAACAAGAATTGAGAAGAACTCTGTAACCTTAACTTTAGTGGTAGGAAAAAGTACTTAAATGTTCAGATGTGTAAAACCACCCCCAAAATAACCTTTATGTTCTCACTCTCTGCAGAAATATTTCCTAAAGCTTAGTAGAGCTAGGTAGAAATGGACTCAGGATTAATTTTGACCTTCTGTGGCAGTGCATTTTCAAGCCCAAGAATTTATGTGTGCAGAATATTAAATGTCAAATGCAAATATGAAAACGGAGCTACACAGTTGCAGATCGTCCCTAATTGATATTGAACAGACTATTCCCTTTAAATGTTAATGAAACTGTTGTAATTACTAAATGACCAAAACAGCTCAGAAGCCAGGGTTCACAGCTGTAAACCATTACTTGTAAATTACTGGCACAGGACTACATTAGCAGATGGCTCGGTCCATGGAAGAAAACTTCCTCAAGATGCTTTTCTTCCAGGCCTGGGCTCAGGAGCAAATTATATGAGCATATTAGAGAGGGCCAGAGTGCCTGTTTGGACATGTCACTGGAGATAAGCACCTTCTTTGATCTTCTTTTTTTTTTTTTTCATTATTATTACATTCTTTGCAGAAAGTGCTGAATATCACAGAACACAAAGAAAGGAGAAGGATAAACTGACAAGAGCTTATAAATGTTGCAGGAGGTCAGATGTGCACATTTCTGCTGGCTTTTTAAGGAGCAGAGGGTTCCCTAGATTCTGAGGCAGATGGACTGAATACTGAAGTGGGGGAAGGGAGAGAGAGAAAAAAAAAATAGGGTGAAAGAGAGAGAGGGAGAGTGAACACCTGAGACCTGCTAACATGCCAGTGGCAGAAAGCAATTAGAAGAAAAATAGGGCATTTGAATGGGTTTAGTACCCTCAAGACAGAGAACATCTATAAAGCTGTGTAAGCAAAAACTATGCAGTAGAAACAAGCGATGTCTTTATTAGAGAAGGCCTGTGGCTCTTCACAGCTTTGTTCTGTAAATTCCATACCAGCTTTGCAAACTCTCTGAGGTTATTAACTTTAGTGAAGATTTTTTTTAAAAAAAAGTTGGGTGAGTCCTGCAGTTGATCCTTTCATTAATAAGAAAGAAAGATTAATTAAGACATCTGCCAAGAACAGGAGGAAGGAGGAGTTTGTCTCACAGTGTACATGGCAATCTCTCCTAAAAATGAAAGGATGGATTTTTCCATGCCATGAACTACTCTGTAGAGAAAATGTTTAAAGAATGAGGTGTTGACAGTCAAACCGAGAGTGTGGGTAATTCCCATCTTCTGAGCTGTTTGATATCCAAAGTGGTACAGAAAAGAGTTGATAGGATTTCAAAAGGCATCTTCACAGATAAAGAACATTGTAACTGCTTCTGAGTTTGGAAGAAGTATCACATAAGTCTGAACAACCTGACCTTATGTGGCAGAAGTGACAAAACGTGGGTGGGTGGGTATGAACCACACCATGGGTCGGAGTTGCTGTGAAATAACCAGGCACAAAAACTTGAGACATAATTTGAGAAACTTGTCAAGGGAAAGCATGATACTGAATTTCCCAAGATATTTGTTTTATGTGTAAAAATCTATGAGACCAGAACTTGGCAGGAGACACATGTTCGATTCCTGGGTTGGGAAGATCCTCTGGTATAGGACATGGCAACCCTTTTCAGTATTCCTGCCTGGAGAATCCCATGCACAGAGGAGCCTGGTGGGTTACAGTTCATAGGGTCAAAAAAAGTCAGACATGACCGAAGTGATTTAGCAGTAGCAGCATAAAATCAAAGACAAGTGATCAATGTGCTGATACAGTCTTGAGTCTGGATTCTCAGATTAAAAACTAACATATGACATATGAAGGAGACAAAAAGGATGGATCACATTGGAAAAATGAGTAGGACCTTGGAAGCCTTTTTTAAGAAATCTTAACTCTGTTGGAGAACATTAGAGGATCTTTGAATGGTCCTAAATAGAATTAGGTTTGCACTGTAGAAAGCTGAATCCAAGGGCCATGGAGAATGGACTGGAGTGAGGGAAAGCAGTAATAAGTGCATTGCTGCAACACAAAGAAGTGATGAGAGGGTCCTGGACTCTTGGCAAGCACATAAATAGATGGCAGTGGATTTATAAGAGTTTAGTAAGTAAAAAAATATGAAATTTTATGCATTTGGCTATGAAGGGAATGAGAGAGAAAAGATGAAAATTCATCTAAGATTTTTGTTTAAAGCCACTGAGTACCATTGATTCAAATAGACACCAGAGGATAAAAAAAAAAGTTTGAGTAATAAAAGGTTAAGTTTTGTGATGATTAGATTTCAATTTCTATGGACTATCCAAGTAGTCAGTGGGGCAGCTCTGGGCTGAGGAACGAGATCCTTGAATCAGTAGAATTTGGAAATAATTGAAACCACAGCAGTTGATGGGATCATACAGAAAGAACGACAGGACCTTAGTGAATTAGAGTAAAAGCTAACATATTATTACAGAAAAACCCCGTAATATGCTTGGAGAAAAAAGGTATAGTTTTCTCTCCAATGACAGTCCCAAGGTGAAGAAACCAAGCTGGTAGAATAGTTCAATTCTACACAGGCTCTTTGGGACACTTCTATCTGGGTGATGTGCGATTCCACAGGTGTTATCGTAAGCATGGTTGAAGCTGGAGCACTGCCTTCTCTGGCCTCCAGCCATTTGACCAATTGTCATTATAATGGAGAGAAAAGAGAGTAGATCTACAGATGCAAGTTAGTTTCCAGGTTTGATGAAGAAAGTTAAGGAAACTCCTCTGTGAAGGAGAAATAAAAGTCATCTACTGAGAGTAAGGAGGGGAATGCCAAGGTTATAAATCAAATGTGGAAAGAAGTTTAGATTATCTTCATGGAGAACCAGAGTCAACGATTTTTGGAGAAAGTGAATGGTCCAGATTGCTGGTCATTCTGGAACACCTGGTTAAGTTTTGAAACCATCACCTCATAACTGTTGTACCTATTTAACTACAAAATGATCAAAAAGTAATGTGAAAGAAACCTTTGTTTCAGTGCAATATTTATGTTTTCAGTGCTCACATGTATTTATAAACATAATTAGAGGCTGTTTACTGATTAAGCCATCCAAAATTTAAGATCCAAATTTTACAAATATGACAAATCCATTTTTATCTGAAGGAAATATTAGCAAAAATATGATAACTATTCAGCTTAAAAATATGAAATTCTCATAGCTTTGACTTGAAAATACGCATGTTATCTTTGACATCTAATTTTGACATTTTTGTTTATGTGTTTAGGCAACTTTTCATGCTACTAACCTTCTTTACAAAGACATGTGAGTGGAATCAATGTTTCCACAAAAGGCTTTGCCAGGTGAGTGTACATTGTCAAATATAACTGAATTCTCTGGAATTTCCTGACTTGAAATCCTGGCAAGTCATTTGTCCCAAAGTCATATAGGTCAAAATAGGCCACAGTGATGCTTTTTGTGTCAGCAAGAAAACGATCACAAATCCAGATTTAATATTTAAGTAGTTTGAGCAGACATGACCTTGGGAAGAACTCTACAGTCTTTCCAGGGATCTGTAGATATCTTCCCACAGAGAACTTGGCAAGGCTTTGCTACTCTCCATGAAGATGAAAATCATGACTTCTATAGCATTTATAACTTTTAGATACTTTCCTTATTCTTGTGTTTGGTTAAAAACTGGCAACTTGGATAAAGAGTTTGTCATTTGTTGTGGTGGTGGTTTAAGGGAGGGATAGGATGCTGTTTTTGTTTTGTTTTTAGCAGCGTCTTTAATTCAAGGCCCTGCTTTGAATAAATTACCTCAATTGTATTGTCAAAAGTAGTCTTTCTTAGTCATCATGTGGAACAACTCCTCCTTGTCCAGTATTTCAAAGTTAATTTTTCTTTACATCATTTTAGCTTCCATCTGTTCCCCTCCAAAAAATAATTAACAAAGAAAGAAAGAAGAGAGAAAGGAGGGAAACAATAAAGGAAAAACTTTCCCAAATGCAATCAAGCACTTCAAGTTTTACTCTTGGAACATGCAGTAGAGAAGTTAATATTCCTGTCTCATCCTTTGTCAAACCATGCCAAAATGAACGATTTAAACCTCTGGCTCTGGTAAAGTTGATCTTTCCATGGCAGTGGAGGAAGACTTTTTCAGAGTTGCTGGCAGTCTCATGCCATTGCTTGCCGGTATAGAAGGCAGTGAGTCATTATGACATGTGGAGTGGCTTTCTTCAAGAAAGCAGCCAACCCAGATGTGTTGCCAAACATTGCAGGTGCTCCACCTGTGCACTGAACACCAAGATTTGTCTTCCAGTGGAAGCTTTCCCTGGCAAAGATGTTTTTCAACATTTTGAAGACATTGACATTCTTTTCAGGATCCAAAATGGGCTCATAAAATGCAAATTTTTCTCTGATGGCAAAAATTTGCATGCAATAAATGAAAGCTAGGTGCTGGCTTCACTAAAAGTGAAGCGAAAGTTGCTCAGCCTTGTCTGACTCTGCGACCCCATGGTCTGTAACCCTCCAGGCTCTTCTGTCCATGGGATTTCCCAGACAAGAATACTGAAGTGGGTAGCCATTGCCCTCCCCAGGGGATCTTCCTGACCCAGGGATCAAAACTGAGTCTCCTGCATTGTAGGTAGATTCTTTATCACCTGAACCACGAGGGAAGGCCCAGCTTCACTGTGGCACACATATTTTTGTCCAGCTGCATGCAGAATGAAAATTAGATAGCTGCTCATTTCTCCAAGAGTTGCTTTAAAATAGTGAAAAACATATTAGTATTTCTGGAATGTATAGCATTTATTGGCAAAAATATTTTTTTCTTGAGAGCTCAAAGATATAAAATGGCTGAACATGATGGCACAAAAGTCTCTCCAATATGGCAACTTATTTTGGCTGGGAATGAAAAAGAAACCACCTGTCAATGCAGGAGACATAAGAGATGTGGGCTCAGTCCCTGTGTTGGGAGAATCCCATAGACAGAGGAGCCTGGCAGGCTACAGTCCATAAGGTTTCATAGAGTTGGGCCCGACTGAAGTGACTTTTGCACAGCATGCATGAACTAAGCAAACTTGTGATGCTTTAATATCTGACTACTTGGTTGGGAAATCTAAGTTCTTATAAATATCTAATACTGAAAATTCAGTCTTCTTCTTTTAGGATGGATTCATATCACCTGATATCTTTGCTTGGTGGCCAGTTTTAGTATTCTCCTTCCATTTGGTTAAGTTTAACACTGACTTTTTTGTTCCATGATTTTCAAAAATGTGATATAATAATAAGATAAAAGGACATGATTCCTTCACTTTTTTTCATTTGAATTTGTTATCCTGAGCTGGACTTGATGTCCATAAATGTAATAGCAGGGTAAATCTTAATATATAATAATAAAAATATTTTAAAATTATTATATGACAAAGATTCGCTAATTGACTTTAAAAAGTATGACACATCTACTATAAGCCAAGTCTTGGTATGGGAATTGAGTATAAAGCAATGAACAGAAAAGACCCAAATCACTTCCACTGTAAAATTTATATAGTAATGTATCACAAGTGTGTGCTTCCTAAATGTATACAGCAGCATGCTGTGTCACTCAATAATTGCTTTAAACAAAATAAAATATTAATAATAATTTACAAAAATTTGCGGTGTCATTATTTTTTATAATTTTCAAAATAACAATAAAGAGCTTAAAGGAAAGAATTTTTTGGTTTATTTATTAATTTATTTGATTGCTCCTTGAAACCTTTACCTAAATCTCTAAGGTTTCACAGAACTAGTTCACAAAGTTTGGGCACCAAAAATAAATAAGTAAATAAGTAATTGTTGTAAAGTAATCTGCAATGCAAGAGACCTGGGTTTGATTCCTGGGTTAGGAAGATCCCCTGGAGTAGGAAATGACAATTCACTCCAGTATCCTTGCCGGAGCATCCCAACAACAGAGGAACCTGGCAGGCTACAGTTCATAGGGTCGTAAGAGTTGAACATGACTTAGTGCCCAAACTACCACCAAGCAGTTACTATATATTCAAAATAGAGAAAGAAACTACCCTATTTGAAAAGACTGAAAGATAGTATTTTCTGAGCTTCAACTCAGTAGCAATATATTTATTTATATTATTATACTAATTTATATTACAATGTATCACAGAGTTTCTCATAATAATTTTTTAAGTTTTTGAGCACATGAAAGATTCTTGTTAATCAAATCTTCATGTCACTTTCCCTGACATCAGTTTAGTTATTATCTGTTTCCACAAGCTTGGGTCATTGGCACAAAATACCATAAAGTAGGTGGCTTATCAACAACAGAAATTTATTTTCTTATAGCTCTGGGTGCTAGAAATGTACAATTATGGTGCTAACATGGTAGACTTCTGGTGAGACCCCTCCTTTGGGTCACAGATTGTTGACTTTGTTTCTAAACATAATGGGAAAGGGACAAACTGGCTCTCTGGCCTCTCCTAAGAAGGATGCTAATCCCATCCATGAGGGCTCCACCCTCCCAAAGCCTCCACCTCCAAATACCCATCATACTGGGGATTAGATTTCAACTTATAAATTTTGAGGGGTCAAAAACATTCAGTCTATAATATCATCACAAAGTTACTTGTCTTTGGAAAGGTTTTTAACCTTCTTAAGTTGCTTCAACAGAACAGTTTTCCTTTGGAACTAACCTGAGTTTTCCTCTCAGTGTAACTTTGAAATATGTATGAATGAAACTATTCTGTTAGCTGCCTTAAAATTGTGGAAACCCTTTTACTATGCTGGAAAGAAAAGGGGTGGGGGATAAGTACAATTAAGCTTCTAGGACAATGGTCTCCAATTGGAGAGTAGGAAGCCAAAACAAATAGCTGTTAACAAACATCTGTTGTTTTGTTTGCCCAGTGTAGTAATTCACTACACGTGCACCACACTCCCACCAATCTCTGCTAGCAGTTCCCTTGCCTGGTTACTGATGATTTCAAAGGAAGCTGCCATCTTTTTTATAGATTCTGATACCATACCCTGTTCAGATACTGCTAATGGAATCAATACCTGACTCAGTTAGGACCAACAAGAATCTTTCCTTGGGATTTATGAAACTAGGAAAATATGGAAGAACTCTTACTCCCTGTTTGGGTTTTTTTTTTTTTTAATGTTATTAGCTTAAATGTAGAGACTGCCAGTGATAGTGTGTCTAACAGTTACAGAAGAAGTCACAGAAAGAAAGAAAAAAGCAAAGCAAAGAGGATAATACTTATCTCTGAGCCCTTATGACAAATCTATCATTATTTTGGTTATGTTAGCCAATAAATTACTCTTGTTTGCTAAAGGTAGTTCGAATTATGTTTATGAAACTTGAAGCACACTGTCTTGATTATATAATGGCTCACTGATTTTCAGTCTGTAAAAATGATTAGTTATCTCATTACCTATAGATTAATTGTATCAATAAAACAAGTGTCCTGGATGGACCTAGAATCTGTTATACAGAATGAAGTAAATCAGAAAGAAAAACAAATATTGTATATTAATGCATATACATTGAATCTAGAAAAATGGTACTGGTGAACCTATTTGGAGGACAGGAACAGATATGCAAATGTAGAGAACTGACACGTGGACACAGAAGTGGAAGGGGAGGAAGGGATGAATTGGGAGCTTGGGACTGACATATGCACTACCGTGTGTAAAATAGATAGCTAGTAGGAAGCTGCTGGGTAGTACAGGAAGCTCAGTTTGGTGCTTCGTGATGACCTAGAGGATTGGGATCACTGGAGAAGGAAATGGCAAGCCACTCCAGAATTATTGCCTGGAGAATCCCATGGACAGAGGTGCCTGGCAGGTTATAGTCCATAGGGTCGCACAGAGTCAGACATGACTAAGCACTCACACTCACCCACACAGAGGGATGGGGGGAGGCTCATGAGGGAGGGGATATATGTATGCATGCGTCTGATTCACTTCAGTGTGCGGTAGAAACTAACACAACACGGTAAAGAAATTATATTTTAATTTTTCAAATTATTTAAAAATAGAATAATAAAAAAAATAAAATAAACTTCATGAAAATGTTCATCAAGCCTCCTTAGAACCTTCATTCCATTGACCCCAGCATTAATGGAGTGGATGTGCAAGAATAAGGAAGTGAAAAAGGTGAGTGTAGAGAGATTATAAGTTGTTTTGTTATACTGTGAATGAGAGAATTGGCATCATGTGTATAAAGGAATAAAAAGTCACTGGAGTTTTTTTTGTTTTCATTTTTTCTTTTGCATTACAGTGTTTTTTTTTCTTAATGTACACAAACAGTAATTAATGTGTAATGCACATACTGGTAGCAATTACCTAGCTTTGTTATCAACATTCTGACAAATATGTTGAGACAGATTCTTAGTGGAAGAAAAACAACATTTTTATATGCTATTGAGAAAGATTGAAAAGTAAACTGGGATGGTGCAGCAAAGATAGTGGAAATGACTAGGGAGATTTGTGTACATGAGAAAGGAATGGATTTAATGCACTTGAGGAGGAGTTAGCCTTCCCATGGAGAATGAACAGCAAAGTCATTCTTTTATAGACATGGTGCAGATGGGAGTGAGATGTGGAAGTTCTAATCTGGGTTCTTGTATTTTCTAAGTGAACTAGAATCAAGAGGTCAGCTGCAACGCATGAGAGTGAGTAAGTTCAGTTGAGTCGCTCAGTCGTGTCCAACTCTTTGCGACCCCATGAGTCACAACACACCAGGCCTTCCTGTCCATCACCATCTCCCAGAGTTCACTCAGACTCACGTCCATTTAGTCCGCGATGCCATCCAGCCATCTCATCCTTGGCTGTCCCCTTCTCCTCCTGCCCCCAATCCCTCCCAGCATCAGGGTCTTTTCCAATGAGTCAGCTCTTCACAGGAGGTGGCCAAAATACTGGAGTTTCAGCTTTAACATCATTCCTTCCAAAGAAATCCCAGGGTTGATCTCCTTCAGAATGGACTGGTTGGATCTCCTTGCAGTCCAAGGGACTCTCAAGAGTCTTCTCCAACACCACAGTTCAAAAGCATCAATTCTTCGGCGCTCAGCCTTCTTCACAGTCCAACTCTCACATCTATACATGACCAGAGGAAAAACCATAGCCTTGACTAGACGGACCTTAGTCGGCAAAGTAATGTNCATGATTATCTGGGTCGTGAAGATCTTTTTTGTACAGTTCTGTGTATTCTTGCCACGTCTTCTTAACATCTTCTGCTTCTGTTAGGTCCATACCATTTCTGTCCTTTATCGAGCCCATCTTTGCATGAAATGTTCTCTTGGTATCTCTAATTTTCTTGAAGAGATCTCTAGTCTTTCCCATTCTGTTGTTTTCCTCTATTTGTTTGCATTGATCACTGAAGAAGGCTTCCTTATCTCTTCTTGCTATTCTTTGGATCTCTGCATTCAGATGTTTATATTTTTCCTTTTCTCCTTTGCTTTTTGCCTCTCTTCTTTTCACAGCTATTTGTAAGGCCTTCCCAGACAGCCATTTTGCTTTTTTGCATTTCTTTTCCATGGGGATGGTCTTGATCGCTGTCTCCTGTACAATGTCACAAACCTCATTCCATAGTTAAACGTGATGTAAATTTGTGGAGAATGCGTGTATAATCCTCTGGGAAAGGGAATGGTGTGTAGATTTGGAGAATGTAGTGTGATTGCTCAGCAACCTTAAGGGCCCACTTAATCATGAATTTAAAGTGGGACATGTTTACATGACAGTGTTGATCTTTAACCACAGGCAGCTGTAGTGGGTATAGTCTCAGAGTTTGTTTAAGTAGGAAGGCAGTTCAAAAAAGCAAGTACAATGAAGCGAGAAGACAAGAGCTGTTGAGAACTATGCAAGGGAGGGTTTATCATGATGGACGTCAACTCTAAGTTGATTAAACAGAGTGAAAAGGGTCTGATCAAGGTAAAGTTAGTAAGAAAAGGAAATTTCTGCAATATCTTCATTGTCTGAAATATTAAATGAATCAAAAATCATTGGCTTTGAAAAGAAGACTAAGAAAAAACTTATGACAATTTTCAAAGATTTTTGTGATTTTCATTTTAAGTCATTATACTCTTTGTATCCTTTGTTGTTGTTCCTTCAACTCAAATATTTGGGAATTTTCTTTTTAATATTGTTCAATATTGTAAGCAGGACAATACATTAGATATTGCCTCACATATGTGCTGATTTTTGAAATCTCTTTGGAAAGCAGACATCACTCAGAAGGAAACTGGAACAAAAACAGTATTTTTCTTCTTTACCAATATTATAGGGGTGGGAGACTCCATACTGTATAGTTTGATTTTCTTTTCTTTCTTTCCTTCTTTCTTTCAGTACTTCTTCACTGTCAGTTGTGGATAAGAACAAGTTGTAGAATTAGATTACCTGAGCCTGTATCCCAGCATAGCAACCAAGGCCGTGTTTATTACCTTAGACAAGAGACTTAACAAATTTAATTTCTTTCCTATGTATAAAATATGCCTAAGTGTATCAAAGTCATAGTGAAATATATTATGTGCAGTTACATTCTATGAGATACCATCCAAATAAGAGATTAATACACATGGTTCTGTTTTCTTGATTGGATTTACTCATTTACTGCCATTGCTACTGATGGTGCTACTGTAAAGTCTAATTTATCTAAATATTCCCTGTTGGTAAACCACTAACCCAGTTCAAGTTTCCTTTCTACCCAGAAGTATTCTCTGTGCCTGGCCTATCAGATTCGGAAGCCCTGTTGCTAAGCTCCACCAGTATGGCATCTGCCATTACCTTCTGGCATCATTTTTATGTACACATTCTTTCTTAGGAGGAAGAAGGGTTTCTATCAGAGGAAACTGAGTTTGATTTCTCCATCTCCCAACCACCTGGTGGAGAGCCTAGATCACAGGAATTAGCTACATTTTAAGTGACTTTATGGGCTTCCCAGGTGAGTCAGTGGTAGAAAGTCTGCTTGCCAATGCAGGAGATGTAAGAGACATGGATTCGGTCTCCAGGGGAAGATCCCCTGGAGTAGGAAATGGGAATCCACTACAGTATTCTTGCCTGGAAATTCCAGGGACTGAGGAGACTGGTAATCTACAGTTCATGGGATGGTCAAGAGTCAGACACAATTCGGCATGCATGCACATACAGGCGAATACACGTTAATGGAATTTGAATTTATGGTGAGAACATTTCATGGTTCATGCTATTTAGAGTTAGAGGCAGAAGTTTCATTCATTTTATTTAGTATTAATCACTGCTGCTAAAAACCATTTGTGTTTTACCTGCTTGAGTATCTGAATTTTTTTTTTTTTTTTTTGGTGGTTGTTTTGTTTTCTGTTAGTTCTGTTTGGCATTGCTTGTGTCTGCTGCAAAGTTCTCGTCTCAAGCTTTTCCTAGGGCTGCCCTATAGTCTATTTCATCACCAATGTGCTATCCTAAACAAGCTATTTTGGTTTACCTTTTATTGCATTTTATTTTATATGAGGGCCTGCCACTGGCTACCTGCTTAATTTCTTCCTCTCAATCTTTTCTACTTAGAGCTTTGGAGCATCTTGACCCCACATTTTTCCTCCATCACTTGCCTTCTTGTGGAAGTTCCTGTAGCAGCACAGCCCACCCCTTCAGTTGTTTCCAAACTTTGCTCCTATTGACATAGGAATTCCCAGAGTTGCTTCAGAGGTCACCTTCAATGGAAACCAACAAAAACAGGAGCTTCTCTTATAAATATTTTATATATAGGGAATTTAAGATTTTTTTAAGAAAAAACATTTGGTAAATATTTCTTCACATTATTTTCAATGCCGAATAATAGGTAGCTATGCTCTCAGGATATTTATTATTAATGTTTAAATATTTTAAACATGGATATTAAAACATAGATAATTTATCCCACCTCCCATTCACCTTATTCTTTGGAGGTATGCAATTTCCAAACAGTGGCATCAAGGGTTTCATTATTTAAAAGACAAATTGAGATGTTTAGCAAGGTATTTATATAATTTGCTTTTATTTGTCACTATTTTAAATTTAATTACATGTGTTCATAAGAAAGTATGTAGATATGTGCATACATGCAAACATATTTTACATATATTCTGAATCCACAGAAGAACTTCCATTTAACTGCAGAATGCATTTAATAAGGAATTATAAACATGAACATTAAATGGATCTATAAATGATTTTCATTGATTTTTAAAATCTTTTTAGAAAAACACCACATATAAAACTTATATGAGAAAGTAACTGTTAATGTAGATTTAACATTTTTTTAAAGGATAATTTGAAATCAGCAATTATACAGAAAACTTAACCGTCTCAAGCAAGTGGAGACATCATGAGTTAAGGTTATTTATTGCTCAAGATACAGTCATAGTCCCCTTCCTATAGGGTATTTAACCATTTAAATGACACAATGAAGTCATACTGAATTGAAGTAAAGTTTTAGGATGTAGCCAATGGTTTCTATCTTACTTAACCACCCTGGAGCTTATCATGCCTTTGATCATTCCCTCCCTCTTGAAATTCTTTCCCTCTCTTGACATCTTCGACATTCTCTGTCCTACTCTTCTCGTACTTTTCTGGCCATTTATATTTAATTCCTTGTTCATGCTTTTTAAAATGTATCCATGAAATGCTGAAGTTCCCCTGAGTTATTTTCAATATACTTGATTGTACTTGGGATTTCATTTGCTTCCATGATTAAAACTACCAATGTTTTATGTTCAAGACTCATAAATATATTAATAGACTTAAAACATAGTTCTCTACCTTTTATTTATCCTTGCCTATCTCACAGATAGAAACTTGCTCATCAAATTCTTTTTCCTTCCCTTATGAAGCATTGGGGTAGGCTAAATTCCTCGGTCTCCTCATGTTACTGACTTCTGACCAGCAAAATGTATGTTGATGTGATACAGGCCTCTTTTAAGTCTGCCCTATGAAACAGTCTTGCCTGAATCCTCTCATTCTTTGCATATCCATGTGCTCCACAGAGAAGGTTCTAAGAATTCAGAGGAAGGCATATGAAAGGTTAAAAGGAACCTTAGTGCGTGAATGGCTCATTAAACATAGACCCTCCCAAACACCCTTTACTAGGCTATGATATTGATGAAATAGTAACTTTTATTTGTTAAGATAATGAAATGATATTTTATTACAGTAGTCAGCCTACTTTAACCAGACACATTCTAACCCAAGATGTCTGATGTTAAATTTATAGCCTATTTCTTCTTACTTTTCTCTTATTCAGATTCCTAAACATAGCATAGAAACATATTGTCCCTACCTGATGTTCATCTTCATGGTTCATTATTCTCTTCTATCTCTCCCTTCCATCATTCCACTATTTTGCCAGAGTTACTGAGAGCTCTGTGATCTCCCACCCTGCGTCCTACTCACAAAGATGACTCTCACGCCTGTAATACCTCCAAGGGTACACCCCCTCCACCCCGATGAACTTGGCTTACTGCTACTCCACATTAACATTTGGCTTTTATTTCATCACCTATAAGAAGCTGACCAGTTGACTGATACATCCTTTTTTTGTGATTCCTTTTCATTCTGTACTTATCTATCATAGTACAGCAATTATTGTTCTATACATGTTTCTGTCTTTGCTGAGACTACTTTTTAAACCTAAAAAATATTAATTAATCTTTTTATCCATAGCAAAAAAGAAAAGTCCTGGCCTGTAGCATATATTCAGTAAGTATATGCTGAAAAAATGCATAATATGATGAAAGTTGCAGTATAGTGTCAATTTGATTTCATAAACGTATATTGGCCATATACACAGTTATCCAGTAGTTAAGATGCTGTGTTTCCACTGCAGAGGGCTTGGATTTGATTTCTGGTCCAGGAACTAAGCTCCCACATACTGTGCAATGGGGCCAAAAAACAGAAGAAGAAAAAAAAAATGCTAGGTGTTTTGAAACTTGGATAACATGTGCTTTGACCTACAGTTTACACATAATAGCCTGATATAGAAAAATACTTCTATAAAACTAAATTTTAACTACAGTTCTGTTCCAGACAGAAGAGGCCATGTATTTGAGATTCCATTTAAACAGAATGTCCAGAATAGGCAAATCTGTAGAGCCAGGAAGTAGATTTATATGGTTGCCTACAGAGTCACGACTGAAGTGACTTAGCAGCAGCAGCAGCAGCAGCAGGCCTTGGGGTGAGGGAAGATTGGGAAATGAGGTTTCCTTTTGGGATAATGGAAATGTTCTAAAATTGAATTGTGATGATGGCTGCTTAAGTCTGTAACTACAGCAAAAACTATTGAATTGTGCATTCTACATAGATAAATTTTATGATGTATAAATAAATCTCAGTGTCTTATGGTGTATAAATCTCAATAAAGCTGTAAAAAAAAAAAGAAGTTGTACTTGAATAAATTACATACTTTAAATAGCACTTGCTCTGGTGCTTCATAAGAGCAATGCATTTCTCTAATGGTTAAATGTTAAATCAATTTGGCACCAACCTTACTGAATCTTCATTCATTATGTTTCTTAATTCCATCCCATGTTCATCACTCCCCATGATACTGTCTTTGTTCATAGTTGTTTTACTTGTTATTGGCATTGTTTTCTTATTTTCTAATATTTCTACTCTTGACTTTCTGCTATAATATCATCAAATTGACTGATTATCAGAATACCTGCACTTGAGATTTCTCTTTGATCACAAACTTAATGTGGCTTTGAACTTATCATTTTCCCTGCCTCATCCCCTTCCCTCTTCTCTTCCTCTTTTGGATCCCCAAATTTTGGTAAATAGCATCAACTATTGCTATCTTCCCTGCCAGAAATACGGATGTCTTTGTCTGTCCAGTAAACAGTTCTCCACTGTGTTTCCTGTTCCCCAGTGTCTCTTTTATCATTTAGTTTATTTCTTGCACAGACTAATGTGATAGTTCTGTCATAAGTTCTGCAGAGTTCACTTTTCTGCACCAATATACCATTTACATTCTCTTAAAGTGATCTTTGTAATATTCAAATCTGACTGTGTTCCTTAGGCATAAATTTCCCCCACAGGATAAAGCTTCAATTCCTTAGCTCTAGATC
Organism: Neotragus pygmaeus; assembly: GCA_006410875.1. Lineage (NCBI taxonomy): Eukaryota > Metazoa > Chordata > Mammalia > Artiodactyla > Bovidae > Neotragus > Neotragus pygmaeus. The sequence goes on from SJYV01025286.1 coordinate 195,167, forward strand.
TTTAGATCTATCCTCTAGATCTTTATCATCTCATCAAGCCATCTTCTCTCTACTGTGTATTCTGACTGTATTTGTGGATTATAGCTAATTGAATATGTAATGCATTCTTGTGCTTGTACACTGTCTTCTGATTACAATACCCTGCCCCTTCTTTCTTCTAACTTTAACTTGTCCTTCTAGAAGTTATAAATATATGCAGTCCAAACTGGAATAGAATGCGACACAAAATAATATGTTCCCTTGCACTTCAAGTATTTTATTATCTGCTGAAAGATCAAACTATCTCATATATATTCTTGATTCATGAACTGGCAGAATTCATTAATCTCTTAATATACTGTAACAGTCATAATAGGAGTAATTAATAACAATATTTACCCAGAAACTTTTTTCTGAACTAGAATTCACATTTTATAAATTTAGCTGAAATTAACTGCAATTAGTAATACAGTGGTTGGTATGTGAGGGTAATATAAACTGATAACGAAAATGATGACTAAAACATTCAGGCATCTGTATATGACCTTAACCTCCACCATCCTAGACAAGTAGAGGTAAAACAAATTTTTCACAGCATATTCAGTAAACATCAATTGTGCTCAAAGCCCCAGAAATAGACTTGTTCTGAGTCAGAAATGATGTAAGATGAAAGAGAAAATACCTTAACAAGGTAAATACTAATAAAACAAATTAATCAGGCTCCTTCAGTTATCCCAAGAGTATGTATATATTTATGCATACATAATAAGTTCAACCCAACAAATGTGTACTGGCCACTAGACAAAATTTATAGACAATCCAGAGACAGAACTTTGCAAATTTGAGAGGTAGACGTCACTGGTCTCCTGTCTCAGTGTCTGGGGTGAGTTGAACAGAGGCCTATATACTCCCTAAATATGAATGTGTAGTCAGTCCACTTGCCCATGAAAAGAATGAAGTCTAACACATATTGAATAGATCCTGTTACATTTTAATTAAAGCATGTTTATACTGCTTATATTTTCATTCTTAATATTCATGTANGTGCATTCGTGCTAAGTCGCTTCAGTCCTGTCCCACTCTTTGTGACCCTACAGACACTAGGCTGCCAGGCTCCTGTGTCCATGGGATTCTCCAGGCAAGAATACTGGAGTGGGTTGCCATGCCTACCTCCAGATACTTAAAAGTGTGTCTTATTTCAGCCCACAATTGCTTGTGTTGTGCCTGACATAATTTGGGACTCAGTCCATTCTCAGATTGGGGACAACAGCTGAAGCTCTACCTTGGGGCATCCTTGAAAATGTGAATTTTCCCAATTGTTCCACAATAACTCAGAATGTAAAAGCTGCCTAGAATTCCTGATCTTTTCCTTTCCCATCATAATCCCTCCCTACGGGATGTTTTATTATCATGAGCATTGATTTAAGTTGGTAACTTGTCATTCTCAATTGTATTGGCTGTGATCTTGTATTGCTCATTGGTAATTCTAAATAAATTACTCAGGAAATCCGTTTTGTCCATTCTGATATCTTCCTATTCTTTCCAACATGGTTGAGACTCTCTGATAGAAGCAGGCAATAATTATTTCTTGGAAAAAAATATTCATTTTTCCTTTTAGATATTCTCTGAATTGGGGATCAACTAAGTATTGTCTCTATCCAATTAATTCTGCTTCAGTAAAATATAAATAATAATCTACTTCATTAGCCTATAGAATAATTTTCTAATGAATTTAGCTCCTGGATGTTANCTTTTAGATATTCTCTGAATTGGGGATCAACTAAGTATTGTCTCTATCCAATTAATTCTGCTTCAGTAAAATATAAATAATAATCTACTTCATTAGCCTATAGAATAATTTTCTAATGAATTTAGCTCCTGGATGTTATAATGCCTTGCAAATAATAAGTACTAAATAAATGTCAAATAATTATTTTTTCATTTTAAATAGTTGCCTTAAACAAACTTATTTTTACTGCTTTTTTTGAAGTCCTTAAAGATATATGCTTAACTGACTGTTACAGAGCTATTTTAATCACCATTAATTTCTCATTTATATTTTTATCAAATTCTCATTGTTATTGGTTACTACTGCCTTTATTCAAGTTATTTTATTATAAAAATAATTGCACGTACATTGGACAAAATGTTTAGTATAGAAGTTCCTTTTAATCTGCAGAAGGATTGATTCCAGGACCCCTGTGGATAGAAAAATCTGCAGATGCTTGAGTGCCTTGTATAAAATGGCGCAGTTATTTGAATATAACCTACTCACATCCTCCCATATATTTTAAATCATCTTTAGATTAGTTTTACTACATAATACAATGTAAATGCTATGTAAATAGTTGTAAATACAATGTAAATGCTATGTAAATAGTTGCCAGCATGAGGCAAATTAGAGTTTTGCTTTTTGGAACTTTGTGAAAATTTTTTTTCTTTAATATTTTTGATCTGCAGTTGGTTGAATTCAGAGATACCAAACCTGCAGATACGGAGAGCCAACTGTATTAAATTATATAGTAGGAAGCATTTTTAAATCACTCATAGTCCCAAACTTAATGCCCAGATATGACTATCTTGAATATATTAATCTTGTTTCAGAGCTGTGTGTGTGTGTGTGTGTGTGTGTGTGTGTGTGTGTGTGCTTGTGGTTATGTGTTGATACCAAAGTACTAAAGTCCAATTGCAAACCCCTCTTTTTTTTTCTATTAGAATTTTAGAGACTGTAAAAAATCCATTGGTAATCGTTTTTAAATTTTACCTTTTCCCTGCTTTTTTCACAAAGCACATTTTCCACACTACTAAACATTCTTCAAAATTATGTTTTTTTTTCTTGAGTGACTAATATTCTATCCTACAAATTACTTCAATTCACTTAACCATTCACTGGTTATTGACCATTGCTCCTCTCATAAATAATGTTGTGATGCAAGTCCATGAAAACAAATCGTTTAGTGCCATTCTGATTATTTCTTTTGGAAAGATTCCTAAAAGTGGAAATAGAGGAAGAGCCCCTCTTCAAACTTTCATCACATGTTATCAAAGTGTTTCCAGAGAAGTTATATTCAGATGCGCTTCCACCAATGGCAACATACAAGAATGCCTGTCTCACTGCATCTCAGCAGCCTTGTGTGCTTAGTCGCTCAGTTGTGTCTGATTCTTTGCAACCCCATGGAGGGCAGCCCCCCAGGTTCCTCTCTCCTTGTGGATTCTCCAAGCAAGAATACTGGAGTGGGTTACCATTTCTTCCTCCAGGGACCCAGAGATCAAATCCAGCTCTCTTGCTTTTCCTGCATTGGCAGGCAGATTCTTTACCCACTGAGCCACTGGGAAAGCTAAGCATCCTGACATCCATAGATACTGATCTCCATCAACGACAGAGCTATGTCTATTTTGTTCTTGCCTGTGTCTAAGAACCAGCTCAGTTTGAACCCATAGTGGCTCAATAATCATTTGAGGAGAAAATTAATAAGTATTTAAATCTTTGTAAATTAAAAAGGCAGACTGTTCATGTTTTTGAAAAATACCTATTGATATCTGATATATAATAAACACAGACCTGAAAATATGATTTCTGTTCTTGTGAGACTTGCAATATGATGTTGAGATCATTAGATTTTTCATTTGAATTATTGTATTACTAGTAAGGTTTTTCCTCTGTATTGACTTTTTATACATAATTTCTTTTGTGTATTATCTATTCATGGATTTTACTCATTTTTCTATTGGTATTTTTAAGTGCTTTTCTAAATATTCAGTGAGAGCTCTTTACATGTTATGAGCTGTCTATCATATTTATTGCATCAGACGTTGTACTATATTTTTTAATACTGTGGTTGGTATACTATATATATTGCTATACCATCTTAGGAAAATTAATTACTCTAAATTTCATTTAATATTGAAATAAAATCTACTTTTGATAACAAATTGGATAATTCATATAAAACTTTAAGCATAAGATCTTAAATAGTAAGCACTCAATACATGAATATTAGTTTTACTATTAATGTCATTATTGTTATTTCTGTTGCTCAAAGAAGACTTGCTCATATAAAAATCAACAACAAAAAAATAATGCACACTTTTTTTTCTGTCCATAACTCAGACAAACTATCACAGGTTTCAGCTTTCTTAGTATCTAAGTGATTTTTTTCAGGGTATTTCTACATCAAAAAATACCACTAAGTAAATAGGTCAAACAATTTTAGAAGTATTTATATCCTACTGGCAACCTAGTTGTTTGAAAAACTTCACTCAAAACCATCACAAAATTTTATTCTTATATAACCACAATTGCTAATGAGATTTGGGTACCTATTGAGTGCTGTTCAGTTCAGTTCAGTTGCTCAGTCGTGTCCAACTCTTTGTGACCCTATAGACTGCAGCACACCAGGCTTCCCTGTCCATCACCAACTCCTGGAGCTTGCTCAACTCATGTCCATCAAGTTGGTGATGCCTTCCCACCATTTCATTCTCTGTCATCCCCTTCACCTCCTGCCTTCAATCCTTCCCAGCATCAGGGTCTTTTACAATAAGTAATTTCTTCATATCAGGTGGCCAAGGTATTCGAGCTTCAGCTTCAGCATCAGTCTTTCCAATGAATATTCAGGACTGATTTCCTTTAGGATTGACTGGTTTGAAATCCTTGCAGTCCAAGGGACTCTCAAGAGTCTTCTCTAACACCACAGTTCAAAAGACTCAATTCTTTGGTGTTCAGCTTTCTTTATTATCCAACTCTCACATTCATACATGACTACTGGAAAAAACATAGCTTTGACTAGACAGACCTTTGTTGGCAAAGTAATGTCCCTGTTTTTCAATATGCTTTCTAGGTCGGTCATAGCTTTTCTTCCAAGGAGCAAATGCTTTTTAACTTCACAACTGCAGTCACCATCTGCAGCGATTTTGGAGACCAAGAAAATAAAGTTTGTCATTGTTTCCATCGTTTCCTCATCTATTTTTCAGGAAGTGATGGGACTGGATACCATGGTCTTAGCTTTCTGAATGTTGAGATTTAAGCCAGCTTTTTCACTCTTCTTTTTCACTGAGTGCTGTACAACTTCTCAAACCACACATTGAAAATCATGACCTTCACTTATTGATTTACACTGCATTTGCTTCTATCACAGCATTTATTATGACAGAAAGATAAAATGCCAATGAAACAAATGTAACTCAAACTAATGAGAAAACTCTATCTGGAATTAGTAACTTGTGCTGTGTCCAACAGATGTCAAATATTTCTATGTTTTCCTTGAAAATTTAAAATGTCCTGTGGTGCTCTGAATTGACCCTCTACACCTAGAGAGATTTCATGCAAAATTTTGGACCATGAGGTTATATGTTTTACATTAGCTTTTGTTTTCTTCTTTATGTTTAATTCTTTATTTGTATTTTGCTTTCAATAATTTAAGAATATAATTTTTCATAGCAACCCTGACCAACATCATTGAAAATGTTTCCTTTCTTTAGGCCTCTTATTTATAACATACCAAAGTAATAAATAGACCAGATGCATGAGAGTCATGTAGGTGCTTCCAAGTAATGCCAGGCACAATCAGAATACTTTTGGATAGGGTCCCAGCATCTAGATATTTTAACCAACATTGACAGATGACCTTTGGGGACTCCACAATTGAGAATAATTTTCCTGGGAACTGCTTCTGGGTTAGCTATTCTGTTCTGCTAATCTTCAGTTGAGTTTAGCTTGATTTTAATTGCTCTAGATACATAGCTTTTTCCTTATCAGAAAGAAGAAGACTATTATTCTTATTTTTATGGTTATTTGCATAAATAATTTGTTTCATCAGTATTTTCTATTTTATTAGCTTAGAATAGTATTTATATCTGCTAACTTTCACATTTGCTATCTTACAACTTAGATAAATTCAAGCTGACGTGCTGTCTAGTGTCTAGTTCAAAAAAGCTGTGATGTGTTTAATGGAAAAAATATATGTGTTAGATAAGTTTTAACCAAGCATGAGTTATAGTGCTGTTGATCATAAGTTTAATGTTAATGAATCAATAATGTGTTTTAACTAGGTTTCACTAAACAAAATCATGCATAAAACAAGGTTCTATATCAATCAGTTGATGAAAATGTCACAACCAGAGATTCATAGGACACTAATCCTCTATTTCCCCTGAAGCAGTAGTTCAGTATTCACTAATTTAGGGTTTGTGATGACTTTATAAACATAAATACTATGAATAATGAGATTTGACTGTATAATATTTCCACCTATAGATGAGATATAGACCTAAGTAACTACAACATCATAAAGATTATTAAAATACAATACAATTCTTAGGAGATGATTCCCTTTGAGTACTTAATACCTCCATTCTTAACATAATTAATTATGCTGCTGCTGCTGCTAAGTCGCTTCAGTCGTGTCCCGCTCTGTGTGACCTCATAGATGGCAGCCCACCAGGCTCCCCCGTCCCTGAGATTCTCCAGGCAAGAACACCGGAGTGGGTTGCCATTTCCTTCTCCAATGCGTGAAAGTGAAGTCGCTCAGTTGTGTCTGACTCTTAACGACCCCATGGACTGCAGCCTTCCAGGCTCCTCCGTCCATGGGATTATCCAGGCAAGAGTACTGGAGTGGGGTGCCATTGCCTTCTCCAATAATTAATCATGTCTATAGTATTTATTTTTTAGTACTGGGTGTGCTGGCTCATAAAATTTCTGAAAATCTAGCAATGGGCACTTGTGAGCTTGTATGAGCCAGCTCCTGGATTTTTAGATGTTTATCTTTCTTCTTTTTCTTTCAAGTTCTTTCATTACCTTAACCAATATATGATTTTGTTTTACTTCTCTGATAAAGCTTTCCAAATTTATTCTCTGTATTTCTAGGATAATTTTTGTTTTTAATTTATGCTCTTTAGTGATTCTAATAGAAAGTTTTATTGACTATTAAACAATATGATGCCTTGCAAACCCTACTTCTCCATCTCATCACATTGAAATCTTATCTATGGCTGTTCTTTCAGCTTCTGTCCCTGTTTCTTTAAGGCCCTATCTTCTTTGAGCAGGCTAAGTTTGTCTCACAAGTATCCAAGAATATATTCTGGCTTTTGGAGTAAATAACTTTTAGTTTTAATCTACCTGTAAGTCTTCAAAGTAGACTACTTTTCTTTCTTTTGCAATTTATTTTGGTGATCCTTCAACTTGTATTTTTTATTCTCTCATTTTTCTATTTACCATTCTCTGAGGAAAAAAAAAAACTAATTTTCTCAGGACATTTCACATTCTACAACATGTAGAGTTACCTTACCTCTACTCCATAAATTCAATATTGCCTTTATCAAATGTGCAGTTGGGTGGTATGCTCATATCCATAATTTATAACCCAATTCCTGAAATCTAGCAGACTTCAATACATCATCGTTCTATTGGCTTGATATGAGTATAACTATCTCTCTGACACTTAAAGAAGATAGATGATTAAAAAACTTCCACTTGCCAGGCATTATTACTTCCTCCTTCTCTATCCCACTATGTGAAAAGCAATGATACCCAACACTTTCTACTTTTCTTTATTCTCTCTTGGTATGCATCCAACTTTATAATGAATTATTATTAATTCCCATTTATTTCTTATCAGTTATTTTGGTTCAGCTAATGTCAGACAGGCCTGGTGTGCTGCAGTTCATGGAGTAGCAAAGAGTTGGACATGACCGAGAAACTGAACTGAACTGAACTGAATGTCAGACCCTGTTCTGATAGTTTTTTTTTTTTTTCTTTTGTACAAGACATGGATACCGATTGAACTGGGAGTGAATGACACTCTAGCTTCAGCAAAAAAAGTAACCACGGAGCAGCAAACAGATGAAGTTCGGCCTATTGTCTAGACTGCATGGAACTTGTGTTTTTGAAGCAGGCAGCAATGTACAGGATATGTTTTGAGTAAAGCAGAGTACCAGAAGATGATTTTTCTACCAGTTTTAAGGAAGACAGCTATATGTACCCTCCTCCCTTAATTTAGGGGCTTTCCCAGTGCCTCAGCAGTATAGAATCTGCCAGCAATGCAGGGGATGCAGGAAGCAGGTTCAATCCCTGGGTCAGGAAGTTCCTTTGGAATAGGGCATGGCAACCCACTCCAGTATTCTTGCCCAGAAAAACCCATGAACAGAAGAGTCTGACAGGCTATAGTCCATGGAGTTGCAAAGAGTCAGACAGGACTGAGGACACAAGCACCCTTAATTTGGACATGTAATGAACATAGATTGGAACCTTCTTGAGTCTATTGATTTACAAAAGCAGAAGGTATCTTGGAGATATCTGTACCAGCAAAGTTTGAGAGGGCCACGGAATAGGGATTCTGAGAAGTAAAAGATGTGTGCACCCCCTTTTCAGTTCTTTATAGTCTTTAGACAACACAGGAGAGGCCAAATCCAGTGTCCCTTCCTCCAAATGAAGAATCATGGAATTTAGTTTAAGAACAAAGGGTTACTATACCAAGCAAAGCAACTTCACAATTAAACAGAAGATTTTTTTTTTTTCCCATGACTTCTGAAAGGGTCAAAACTTTTAACACAGAATCTTTTCTGATGACAAGGAAGCTGAGGGGAAGTGAGTACTTCTTCAAGGAGATTGTATAGTCTCCTCAGTGAAAATCACTAGCATCGGCCTAAACACTGTCAAACCAGAGTGTTGATTCGGGATATTTACTCCACCACAGGTGAGGGAGTGCTAAGTCACTTCAATCACGTCCGACTCTTTATGACCCCATGGAATGTAGCCCACTAGGCTCCTCTGTCCATGGGATTCTCCAGGCAAGAATACCGGAGTGGGTTGTCATTTCCTACTCCAGGGGATCTTCCTAACCCAAGGATGCAACTGCATCTCTTCTATTTCCTGCATTGGCATATGGGTTCTTTACCATATGGCTAAATGAGGTCTCTGCCTTGAATCTCCTCTCTCTCTGCCCCCAGCTATGGAAGACTGAAGTCAGAAAGGGAAAATGAACAAAGTCTGGATGAGAACTCCCCGGCATTCAAGGTACTAATACGGAAAGAGAAGAGAAAGAATAGATCCCATAACTTGCCCAAATCCAAACACACGTAATCTGTGGAGGAAAATTCCTATCATCTATGAGATAGAATTTAATACGCACTCAACTAAGTTAAATTATAGAAAAAGATTTGAAAGCTTTGAAATCTTTTGAAGTATTATAAAGGGAAAATTCTATATATTAATAGAATAGTTAAATAAAATATTGGGGGAAAATTTAAACTAATTTATGTAAATAGTCAATTTGAGACTCCTTGGTAACCAGTTATATATACTTTTGGAAAGTTCATATGTTCTATGTTGACTAATAAAACATGTTTTCTGAGTATATTCTTTACATCCAATATATAATTATATTTTAGTCTTGCATACACACACATATATCTTTCAGCCTCATTGTTCCAATAGATATTTTAGAAAATTCTCTACAGGTTCTTACTGATATGAACACATTTAACTTTTTCTAAAGGTAAGGATTATTTCTTTCTCTTTCTTTTTTCAAAATAGACAAAGCACCTGGCATGTGAACTTATATAAGCACATGAAAAGGAGGATACACTGTTATGAATACATGAGAAAAGGTCACTGACTGGATGAAATATTTTTGAGAATTAGACATGGCACTGTAACATTTTCAAAGCAAGTACAATAGATGGACCAAGAAAACATTCAAACACAAAGTCAAAAAATAACTTATAATCAGAACCACAATAAATCCTGGAGGGCATGCAAAAGCCTACTCAGGAAAAGGAACCAGTGTGCTCAGTCATTCCGCTGTGTCCAACTCTCTGCAACCACCTAAACTGCAGCCCCTTGGGCTCCTGTCCATAGCATTCTCCATGCAAGAATACTGGAGTGGGTTGCCATTTCCTCCTCCAGGGGATCTTCCCATCCTACGGATTGAACCCACTGACCTCTTGTGTCTCCTGTGGATTCTTTACCGCTGAGCCACCTGGGAACCCCAACAGAAGTGAACCAATGTTTATCAGTTATCCACTATGTGTTGAGGACCAAACATAATATCACAGCACCTCCTTCTGGCCTCAGAATCCCCTTCCCAGGTTCTCCTTCCCTATGGGGAGTGATTCAGCAGAGAAGGGCCAGAGCAAGGTTGCTCTGAGGGCTAAGAGAAATAGTGCCCTTGGAGCAGGTCCAAACAAGAGTCATGTTTCTTGCAAAAGAAGAGTTTGATGCTGGATTTTCAGAAAAAGAGCTATGGAATGGGCAAAAAAGGAAATACTAAGTATACAGGTGCCATGATGAAAATATCAAGTCCATAGTTCTTATCAGCTTAATCCTTCTGGGTGGTGAGAACAGAAATGGAGCTGCAGTCCAGAAAAAGTTTTCCTTCATCAACCAGCTCCATGATGTCAGACTGCTCCATGAACTCTGTGGTATTCAATCTCTGAGTTACTGAGGAAAAGTGACACTGTCCTGAAATGATAACTTTCTGCAGTTTTTAGAAGAGTGTAGAACACAATAGGTAGATAAAGTATAACATTTTCTTTTTCTAGGGCTTCCTAGGTGTTAACAGTGGTAAAGAATCTACCTGATAATACAGGAGATGCAAGAGATATGGGTTTGATCCCTGGGTCTGGAAAATCCCTTGAGTAGGCAATGGCAACCCACTCCAGTATTCTTGGCTGGAAAATTCAGCGGACCAGAGCCTGGTGGGCTACAGTCCATGGGGTCACAAAGAGTCAGACACAACTGATTGACTAAGTACATTTTGTAACGAAGGATTTTGAAGTCCAGTGTCTAGCAAAAGTTTCAGCACAGTTTTACACTTTAATAAGTTCAAAAGTTAAATATTACAACTTCATTTTGAAAACTATATTTGGAAGTTTAATTGGGCATAATTATATTTTTTGGAACTTTGAATAAAACAGTTTTCCATTTAAAGTTTTTCTTTTAGTTAATGTTTGTCCTTTTCAGTTGGGGAGACCAAAACCAAACAGCAATATTAAAAATTTCATCAAAATATTTAAAAATAAATAAATGCTTATTAAATATAAATCATGGTGCTTTCAAATGAATTTTTATATAAGATTTAGCATTTATACATCAGAACTTGACTAAAGCTATATCTGCACCAAAGCTTCTGGTACCCTTTGTTCATGATCTAGGTAGCTTTTTATGTTCTTTTAATGAAGTCAAACCTTTGCAGGCTTTCTTAAAATACTTCTTGGTCTAATATATGTGTAACATATTTTGCACCATTTGTGGCAAAAAAAATTCATAATTTTTGAAGATGTAGTTTATATTGGTGGTTAAAAGTAAGTCAGGCTGAAACTATAACAGTGAAATTGGTATGAGGCAGAGTGATAGGAGAACAAACCTGGGCATGGGCTGGGATGGGGGCCGCATGAGTTTCTTGGGGGAGGTAAAGAGGGCAGGGCTAGGCTGGGTCAGCACTGGACAGATGGCAGAGATCAATAGGCCGAATCACTAATAAACAAAGGACAAGAAGGAAAGACAGAGGAAGCTGACAATCCTCTGGGTTCTGGGCCATGTCAGAAGAAGGTGGTTTTGATTGATATACATTTTCCCTATGACGTGATGAAGAAAGCACAAATTCTTATCTTCCCCCCATAGTGACACTTTAAGTATTAACTGAATTTTTGAAAACCAAGTTAGAGAGGAACATCTGGTTCACTATGCAGATTAAATCTCCCNAGAAGGTGGTTTTGATTGATATACATTTTCCCTATGACGTGATGAAGAAAGCACAAATTCTTATCTTCCCCCCATAGTGACACTTTAAGTATTAACTGAATTTTTGAAAACCAAGTTAGAGAGGAACATCTGGTCCACTATGCAGATTAAATCTCCCCCCAATTATGCATATATATATATATATATATATACACATATATATATACACATATTTCTAGAAGTAAAATGTCTTAGAATTTAATGTGTACATATATAAAACTTAAGCCATATTATATATAATTAAGGCAACTATACAATTGAGACACAAAGCTAATAGGTCCTACACAATTGTATAATGTCATCAAGAATCTTATGTGAAAATTAACAGCTAGATGCCAAGAAAATTATTTTTCCTCTCTGAAATATTTTACCAAAGCCTCCTGATGTATTTCCTAAACATTTATAATAGTTTTCATTTGACGCATATTCAAGTATTCCTTCTTTACAAAGAAATCTACATTCTTTAAGGTATTAACGTGTTTAAAAGGAAATTTAGAGAATGTATTGGATTCAGAAGATGGGATTGCTTTGAATTTTCCCATAGAATAAAAAATACCTGATGCACAGACAGTTCCAACTTTTGATAAATGACCATGCTGAATCCAGTTTGACTGTCACCTCCACGTCCTATTCTCTAGCTAGTACACATCTGATATTGACATTTCCAGGGCAAATTTCCCAGCTCAATATTCTGAGTTTTATTCATTTTTAAGGGGGAAAATGACATATCTCTTATATGGTTTTGATTGGTGCCTTTTAAACTCAGGAACCTCAACATTCCTACCACAATGTGCACCTATACCAATTAATAAAGTGATGAAGCAAAGTAAATTATTAAGAAGTAGTTTGTCAATTTCACTTTTGAAATAAATCAGTCAAAATGCATTTATGAAGAGCTGTTTCATGCCAGGAAATCTGCTAGATGCTATAGGGTAAAATGCTTCAGAACACAGGGCTTCTACTGACAAGGAACTTGGGATCTGTCCAAGGAGAAGATTGTCCTACTTATTTTCAACTAGATAGCTCTGCTATAGTTACTATGATTTAAAAGTATTTAAATTGAGATATTGTCGGATTCCCTTTGAAACAAGAAATGACAGCCTTAGCAAAAACTTACAAAATTAGCTTCTGAGTAAGATTGCATGTGAATGATATGATGCATCTAGTGTTTTAACCTTAAATCTTAATATAATTCTTGAAGGAAATGATCCCCACACATCTAGTGTTTCACAAATATGATAGTCTGGCATTTTTCCTTCTCTTTTATTATATACATATATAATAACAGGACATATATATATACGTATATCCTTCCCTTGTGGCTCAAAGAGCAAAGAAACCGTCTGCAATGTAGAAGACTTGTGTTCAATCTCTGAGTTGCAAAGATCTCCTGGAGAATAGAATGGCAACCCACTCCAGTATTCTTGCCTGGAGAAATCCTTGGACAGAGAAGCCTGGCTGGCTATAGTCCATGGGGGTTGCAAAGAGTTGGACAAGACTGAGTGACTAATACTTTCATATACTTTCACAGTTGATTTATAATTTTGTATTAGTTTCAGATGTACAGCAAAGAAAATCAGTTATACATACATACATATATATATATACATACAGATATATATATATCTGCTCTTTTTTAGATTCTTTTCCCATACAGGCCATTACAAGGTATTGAGAAGATTTCCCTGTGCTATACAATTATTAGTGATTTATTTTATATATAGCAGTGTGCATATGTCCCTTCCAATCTCCAAATTTATCCCTCTCCCTTTTAAATTATACAAATAATATACATGCATGCTAAAATAAAAAAAGAGGCTACTAAGAAAAAATATCTGAATATTATAACTTTTTAAAGTTGACTGTTACATATCTGTATTAATTTCTTCTGGCTGCCATAGCAAAGTACCACAGCTTAAAGCACAGAAATTTATTTTCTGACAATTTTATAAGCTTAAAAAAATCCAAAATGAAGGTGTTGATGGGGTTAGCGTCTTCTGAGATCTCTCTCCTTGGCATTGCAAAGAGCCCTCTTCCCTCTGTCTTCAAAAGGTCTTCCCTCAGCCCTTGTGTGTGTCCCCATCTCTTATAGTTAAAAGCCCCATCTCCAAATATAGTTGCATTCTGAGGAACTGGGGGCTAGGATTTCAACGTAAAAAATCAGGGGAATTCAATTCATCTCATAAAACCATCTAGATAAATAAATAATTGATAGGTAAAGCTAAACACACATATATGTCCACATCTCATGTGATATATAATTTTAAATCAATATAACTTTTATAAAGTCTATTAAATATTTTTTTATGGACTGTAGTCTACCAGTCTCCTCTGTCCATGGGATTTTCCAGACAGGAATACTGGAATGGGTTGCCATTCCCTTCTCCATGGGATCTTCCCTGCTCAGGGATTGAATCCTGGTCTCCTACATTGCAGGTGAATTCTTTATTGTCTAAGCCACCAGGGAAGCCCAAATATTATATGGTTATATGATACAGCACAATGTTTTGAAGCAGTTACCTGCTATTAGTCATTTGAATTGTTTCTAGTATTTTTTTTTCTACTTAAATACTATTCTATGGACCTTTTTATATATACACTTTAAAACAATTTCTTGTGAATTTTCTCTTGATAGATGTCTAGCGGTGTATTCTCTTTGCCAAAGAGTGTGCTTTTTTTTCCCCTCAGGGATTTTTATACTTCCTGCAAACTTTGCATCAATTTTCAGTCCAGCAAGCATGAAATACAAGTACCTCTTTACTAAGGCCATGCCAGCATATTGCTTCTATCATCCCTATTTTGTCTGATAAACACATGATAACTTGCTCTATTTATATTTGTACTTATTAGCATTAACTTACCCTGGAAGAATGTGGACTTTTTTTTTTTCATGCTTTATTCCCATCTATATTCTTCTTCTTGTGAATGTAGGCCTCATCCGAAACCTCCCACCTTCTATCATCAGTAAATATAATTAAAGCTTATTATTCTCTTCAGTGAATCACTGAACAGCATATGGCATTTGAGTCACTACCAGAAAAGTTCTGTAAAGTTAAATGACATTACTTTCCTTGCATCGCATGCCCTCTTAGTGATACCTGCAAATTCTCTCACCTGGATTGTTGTTTAGTCACTAAATCATGTCGAACTCTTTGACCCCATGGACTGTAGCCCACCAGACTCCTCTATCCATGGGCTTCTCCAGGCAAGAATCCTGGAGTGGGTTCCCATTTCCTTCTCCAGGAGATCATCCTGACCCAGAAATTAAACTCGTGTCTCTTGCAATGCAGGCTGATATTTTATCCCTGAGCCACTGGGGAAACCCAAGCCAACACAGTGCAGCAACAGAAATCCCACCAGAGCTGTGGTTCAGTGAGTGCTGTGCTCTCCCATATTTTCCAAATGTTTTAGCCTTTCCCTGCATCTAGACATTTGAAATATTTCAACTATAATACTTTTATGCCCCACAGGTTGCACAGAGTGAGGCAATGTTTGACATTACATAGTTTCAGGTTAATGTGGCCAATAAAGCACGGTTTTAAATATTTTACTGTCTGTTCCTTTTTCCTGCCCTACTCATTTCCCTGCAAGCCCTCATTTATATTTTAAATTGAGATTTTTTTTTTTCCTCTGAGACTTGGAAAAATGGCTTAAAAATGATATCATTAGATACTTGGTATGTCTCTCAGTGGCGGTTTCTCAGAAATGAGAGAAAAATAATCGATTTCCTCAGAGATACTGACACTTCAGTTCACAGGCTGTTCTTGGTTTGTTTCTATTCCATATTGAATTCATCTAGGTGTTCTGTATGATCAATCTAAGTGTTCCAGACTGCTGACACCATATGCCTTATGAGAGTTTTTCTTTTCCCAAACTATTTTTCAAAGATACAGAATGAGATGAATTATACAGCACATTAAACAAAGTGCAAGACTGAAAAAAGAAAGAAAGACAGAAAAGAGAGTGTGAATGCAAGATGATTCCTTTGCTTTGGAAAATGTAACTTTACTTACCAAACTATATAATCGACTTTATAAGAACGCCAATGTCCTCATCACCATCTTTGTTACACTCTATGTTTATCCCAGCTCATTGCTGCAGGGTGACTCAAATTCTCTGTATGTTTCTGGCCAAGGTCTTGATAGCAGCCAAGTCTCCCTTACAAAAAACAAACAAACAAACAGAGTTTTGAGAAGATACACAAATATTTTTTAGGAAAGTCACTTAATCTGTCTTTCTCATATTATTATTTGTTCTATCTCATTCTACTCCTAGATACATATCAATTTGAATTCACATTTTTACTTTTGGATCTACACAAAATAGATAACAAACTTGCAGGATGTAAAGTCTTCCTCGGACTATAATGGCAACACAGGTGCTTATTTCTGCTCAAGATAAAGAATATATTCTTCAAACATTTGCTGAATACGTCTTTCACTCAGCAGAACTAATTAGTTTCAGTTGCTTAAGCTGAGCAACTATTTGCTTCAAGGAAGATATTATATTTGCTTAATTGCATTTAAGTGCTAAACACTGTAAAGGATAATGTTTTCTGAGAATGGAATGTTGTCCTAACTAGTTAGAGGATAGTTTATGAAACAAGGGTCAGGAGAAATTTACAACCAGTTTGAGTGATAGTACTTTTCCTGGTTGTTTATATGGACTGCTGCTGCTGCTGCTAAGTTGTTTCAGTTATGTACGACTCTGTGCGACCCCATAGATGGCAGCCCATCAGGCTTCCCCGTCCCTGGGATTCTCCAGGCAAGAACCCTGGAGTGGTTTGCCATTTCCTTCTCCAATGCATGAAAGTGAAAAGTGAAAGTGAAGTCTCTCAGTCGTGTCCGACTCTTAGTGACCCCATGGACTGTACCCTACCAGGCTCCTCCGTCCATGGAATTTTCCAGGCAAGAGTACTGGAATGGGTGGACTACTTATCCTCAAACATCAAATATTCCATATCTATTTAATCAAATTTGATTTTTAATCATATGGACTTCATAATCAAAATAAATGCAGGGCAATCATTCAAAGTGTGTCTTAATAAGCAAAATGACAACAATANCATTTCCTTCTCCAATGCATGAAAGTGAAAAGTGAAAGTGAAGTCTCTCAGTCGTGTCCGACTCTTAGTGACCCCATGGACTGTACCCTACCAGGCTCCTCCGTCCATGGAATTTTCCAGGCAAGAGTACTGGAGTGGGTGGACTACTTATCCTCAAACATCAAATATTCCATATGTATGTTTGGATAGAGTTATTCTATCTTTACTCTCTAGTGTTTGGGTTGTAATTAAGACATAGATCCAGCAAATTATTCTTAGCAAGACTTGTACTGTTTCTTTAGACCAAAATGAATTGGCAAGTAATAAATAAATAAACCAAAAAGGAAATAAAACAAAGCAAATCAGTTCTGTTTTGATTTTCAGCTGAACAAAACAATAAGCCAACAATGGACGCAACTGATGCCTAGAACTTGATAGTATCAATCCATCACCCTCTAAAAACTGTTTCCCTTTGGTATAGGAAGCTTTATCTCTGACTCCAAATGAAGTGACGGCAAGATACCAAGTTTAAAATTCTCTAACTGTCAACGGCTGTTTTACTAATTATCCAGATTCCAAGGCAATCATACAACCGTAATCATTCACCTCACGCCTGGAAACATAAGTCTTGTTCTTTTGATGAATATTTATAAGACAGTGTAAAGCAGTCTACTTTCTTTTCCCTTCAGGCAAGACAATTTGGAGTTCATCAATATGTATTACCAAGGACTTTTATAAAAGGCACTTCAAAGAAAATTCATCAGGCATTCCTTTTGTCTTGATTTCTGTTAGACTGATACTTCCTTTTGACAAGTATCAATAAATTATCCTCTGATGGCTGGAAACTTGATGTCTTATTCAGAAACTTCCTCACATAGCAAAATCTGGGCTTTGAGTTTCAAGTGAAATTATTAAGATCCCACATCTAATTTAAGGACAGATAGAAGATATGCAAATTAAAAACAATAAAACAAACATGTATATAGTCACCCTACAGCACACAGGATGGAGTTTTACCATGGTTGAGGATTTTTTTGCTGTACACAACTTAAAACTATTCTATTTGCCATGCAAACATATTTAGAATTCTCTCACAAGTTTAAAAAAAAAAATGCAAGCCTCAGTTCCTGGATAAATGGAAGAACCACAAAAATTAAAACCAAATTAATGTAGATATGGAAGTGGAGAATGACAAGCTGTCTCTTTCCATAAGGCTGATTAGTTTTCTTTTCTGAATATTATTGTTAGCTTCACATTTATGTAAGAGGAGGATGAATAAATACAATTGTCTAAAATAAGAATGAAAAAAATCACTGTTTTATTTAATGAGCTTTGAAAGGGATATAAAAATCCTTTTATTTGTATCCTATTTTAAAAAAGCTTGGTTATTTTGTTTTGTTATTCCTATGAAAAATATTTGAATATGGGACCACAATTGATATCTATTTCTATAAATAAACACAAAATTGCATGTTGACTAAAGAGTTCATCTTATTTCATTGATAACTCACTCTTTACAAAGTTATTGTGGTTGTTACAAAAAATATTTCCACATTCTACAAGATTTTGTCATTACCTGAATAAAATAAAGTATAAATCTAATTTAAGCGTAATTCAAAAAGGGAGCAAAAGGGTAGCATTTGAGTTTGAATGCATACTTTGCAAATCGAATATAATACTAATCAAATAGTCATTCTATATGACTTCATATATGTCATATTTGTGAAAATATAATCCACAATGAATAAGTCATTTAGAATGTAGAGTTTATAAAAATAAAGGGAAGAAAAAAAGAAAATATTACAAGTGGAATATTTGTGGCAACCGTATCTGAGTCCTTAAGAGCTGGGATATGTTCAGTGGCTTAATAAAAATCACTGGGTACAAGAATATTATTTCAAATAGTTTATTTTTAATATTATTTTGTAAGAATGATGATGATGTCAGTATGATATACATTTTCCAGCTCTGTACTCTAAATACAGCCTAGAAATTATGCTATGTTCTTGACATAGTGGTTATTAATTCCTGTGTGTAAAAGAAAAATAAAGGAAACAAGATTATTTCTGACAATACTCCTTGTGTCCTCCACACACTCATTTTAAAATAACATCTGCCTAAAGTACTATATGAATTGTCTATATTTATGTACAAATTACTACAAAATGTAATGGCCTAAACAAATAAACATTTATTTTCTTATTATGTCCATGATTTAAAAAACAGGAGCAGTTTAGCTAGATGGTTCTGTTTTAGGATCTCTCATAACACTGCAGTGAAGGTGTTGGCTGGGATTGCAATCATTTAAATGTTTGACCAACACTGGAAAATCTGCTTCCAAGCTCCCTCACAAGGACTTGTCAGGTGATCTCCATTCCTTACGGAAGGAGGATATCTCAGTTTCCTACCACATGGTCCTCTCTGTAGATCTCTTTGAGTGTCTTCATGGCAATTGACTTTTCCTAAAATGAGTGATCCAAGAGAGAGAATGAAAAACCACAATTTCTTTTACATTCTATTCTTACAAGTCACCCATTGTTACTTTCACCAGATTCTATTCATGAGAATTGAACAACCCAAAGTCCAATGTACCTGTGAAAGGAGTTAAATTAGGCTCCAGTTTTGGAAGGGATTATTACCAAAGATTTATGGACTCATTAAAAAAGCCCCTGATGCTGGGAAAGACTGCAGGAGGAGAAGGGGACCACCGAGGGCAAAATGGTTGGATGGTATCACTGATTGAATGGACATGAGTTTGAGCAAATGCCAGAAGATGATGAAGGACAAGGAAGCCTGCTGAAATTCATGCTGAAGTCCATGGAGGTCACAAAGAGTTGGACATGACTGAGTGATAGGACAACAATGAACATTATCAAAGATTTATGAACACAATTTAAAACTTCCACAAGTGTACTCATGGTATGTAAATCTCACAATTGTGGGTAATGATAGTGCTCACATATCATGAAAATATGTAAAAAAAAAACNTTCTCATGATGTACTCTGCATAGAACGTAAATGAGCAGAGTGACAATATACAGCCTTGACGTACTCCTTTTCCTATTTGGAACCAGTCTGTTGTTCCATATCCAGTTCTAATTGTTGCTTCCTAACCTGCATATAGGTTTATCAAGAGGCAAGTCAAGTGGTCTGGCATTCCCATTTCTTTCAGAATTTCCCACAGTTTCTTGTGATCCACACAGTCAAAGGCTTTGGCATAGTCAATAAAGCAGAAATAGATGTTCTTCTGGAACTCTCTTGCTTTTTCGATGATCCAGCAGATGTTGGCAATTTGATCTCTGATTCCTCTGCCTTTTCTAAAACCAGCTTGAACATCTGGAAGTTCATGGTTCATGTATTGCTGAAGCCTGGCTTGGAGAATTTTGAGCAGTCACATGGTTAAATTAAATGTAATCTGACAGTTAGCTTTTCTGAAGAGGTAAATGATGCCATAACATTAGTCAAAGTTTCGTTGGTGGTGTTTTTATATAAGTAACTACATGTTATATATTTTCCAACAAATTTCCTGATACATTTTGGAATAAATTGAATGATAAGATGGAAATATGTGTATAAAATAATATAGAGGAGAAGAAAGAATCTTGACACACAGATTCCTATTTTGATTTCATCAGTACCTAGATTTGTGATCTTGGTCATGTTCCTTAAAGTTTCTAAAACTTATTTCTTTAATTATCATAATTGAAATTTATTCAAAGGTTAAGTAAGAGGATTCAATAAAATAATTTATGTAAATACAAAGGCTAGCACCTGACGCAGTAAACTCTAATAAATATTTTTGACTAACTTTATTTTGTAGATAATATTATTAGGACTGCCTTGATAAAATGGAGCTAGCTGAGTTGAACTGGAGAAGACCTTGATTAGGTCGCAGTAAAAATCCTCTTTGAATTGTCTTTGGGATTCACATCATTCATTCACTGAGATTGGAATGTAGCCATGTTAGCAAAAATCCATTGATGTCCTGGAGTCCTAACAAAGTGCTAAGAGAAAAAACACTAAAAACTTCAATACAGCCCTCCTGAGGGCAGAAGAGACAGGGATCAGAGACAGATAATTTTGCCAGTGGGAGATTATTTTACTCTTAGTCAGGGATCTGAACCCCTTGAGGGTCTTGATGATTTCCACAGAAAAGATTTGAGAAGGCCTTAAACCCAGTGAGGATTTTGGATGCTGTCTCATGGATACTGAAATCTCCACTGAAATGGTTTAAGCAGGGAGTCATAAGGGCAACAGTGGCCTGATGCTGTGTGACTAATGCATTGGCTGCATATGGGCGACCTCAAAGTGAGGAAAACTGCAGCTTCAGTGAGGTGCCATTAAGAGGAGACAAAGAATGAACAAAAAGAGCCGGCATCTGTATTTTGAGACTGCATTCTGGAAGAAAGTTAATATAATTAAGAGAAATAGATAAATTCAGGTGAAGAGTTGCCTTATTGAAACATTGACTTTTTTTTTTTTAAGGAAAAATGGTAGATAATTAACCTTCAAAGTAACCTTGAGTTTATCAGAAATTATCTTAGTAATTCATTTCAAAACAAAACTTTTACTAAGAAATTGTTCTTCATGGAGATCTATTTTTTTCATAAGATATATCACATATATTCCCTGTTAAATGATAACAGATCACATTCTAAAATCTTTAAGTATTATCATTCTTCTTCCTTTTATAGCCAAAGATGCTTTTAGTTTTGAGTCATCTATATTACTCTTAATTTTTTAAATATTGTGTTGACAGCTGATTCTCAAGCACATAATGCATTAGGTCAGAATGTTAAACATGATTTTGAAAAGAGTTATGCAATATTCCTTTTTGACATGTCAGTAAATTAAAATGATAAATGATTTTTTATAGTGTCTGAAAAATAAAACATTCACAAGATATATAAATCTCATTACATGTTTTTAACAAAAAGCATTTCCAATTTTTATCAGTTTTTTGCTTGTTAACAAATAATTCTGTTGGCACTTTCTGATATATTTCTAGAAATCAGTATGCTACAATCATTTAATTTTTTTGGATTTTTAAGCTTCAAATTATTCTATTTTTTATATTCCTGATAAATACTAAATTATTATAATAGAACCTGATACTCCATTAAAATATTATTTTCAACATGATTATCACTCAGTAGCTATTAAAGAACTCTTCTCACTGAGCAAATTGGACTTAAAACCCACTCATTTAACATGTTTTTCATGAAACTTTACTCCATTCCAAAGATATTCAAGTTGCTCTCCTCAAATGCAAATCTGTAATTCATAATTTTATAACTAACTTGCTTCAAATGTCAAAAAATTCACTATTAGTGTAAAATACCATTAAAATTTGCTTTTTAGTATGCTGTCTAGGTGGGTCATAGCTTTCTTCCCAAGGAGCAAGTGTCTTTAAATTTCATGGCTGCAGTCACCATCTGCAGTGATTTTGGAGCCCCCCAAAATAAAGTCTCTCACTGTTTTGAATATTTCCACATCTATTCGCCACGAAGTGATGAAACTGGATGCCATGATCTTAGTTTTCTGAATGTTGAGATTTAAGCCGACGTTTTCACTCTCATCTTTTACTTTCATCAAGAGGCTTTTTTGTTCCTCTTCACTTTCTGCCATAAGGGTGGTGTCATCTGCATATCTGAATTTATTGATATTTCTCCTGGCAATCTTAATTCCATCTTGTGCTTCATCCAGCCTGGCATTTTGCATGATATACTCTGAATATAAGTTAAATGAGCAGGGTGACAATGTACAGCCTTGACATAATCCTTTACTAATTTGGAACCAGCCTGTTGTTCCATGTCCAGTTCTAATTGTTGCTTCTTGACCTGCATATAGATTTCCCAGAAGACAGGTTAGGTGGTCTGGTATTCCCATTTCTTTCAGAATTTTCCACAGTTTATTGTGATTCACACAGTCAAAGGCTTTGGTGTAGTCAATAAAGCAGAAGTAGATGTTTTTCTGGAACTCTTTTGCTTTTGATAATCCATCCAGCAAATGTTTGCAATTTGATGTCTGGTTCTTCCGCCTTTTCTTTTCTTTTTTTTTTTTTTTTGGCTGAGCAGATTTATTTTGTTTAAATTTATTTTTTTAATTAATTTATTTTTTAATTTGACTTTACAATACTCTATTGGGTTTGCCATACATCAACATGAATCCACCACAGGTGTACACAAGCTCCCAATCTCGAATCCCCCTCCCACCTCCCACCCCACAACGTCTCTCTGGATCATCCCCGTACATCAGCCCCAAGCCTCCTGCATCCTGTATCTAAC
>SJYV01025286.1:222751-235383 GCA_006410875.1 Neotragus pygmaeus
ATTCAACATCCATTTATGATAAAAACTCTCCAGAAAGCAGGAATAGAAGGAACATATCTCAACATAATAAAAGCTATATATGAGAAACCCACAGCAAACATTATCCTCAATGGTGAAAAGTTGAAAGCATTTCCCCTAAAGTCAGGAACAAGACAAGGGTGCCCACTCTCACCGCTACTATTCAATATAGTTCTGGAAGTTTTGGCCACAGCAATCAGGGCAGAAAAAGAAATCAAAGGAATCCAAATTGGAAAAGAAGAAGTAAAACTCTCACTGTTTGCAGATGACATGATCCTCTACATAGAAAATCCTAAAGACTCCACCAGAAAACTACTAGAGCTAATCAATGAATATAGTAAAGTTGCAGGATATAAAATCAACACTCAGAAATTCTCCGCCTTTTCTAAATCCAGCTTGAACATCTGGATGTTCATGGTTCATGTACTGTTGAAGCCTGACTTGGAGAATTTTGAACATTACTTAAAAGATGCTTGCTCCTTGGAAGAAAAGCTATGAATAACCTAGATAGCAAAAAGAAAAAAAAAAGAGAAAGAGAGAGAGAGCAGAAACATTACTTTGCCAACAAAAGTCCATCTAGTCAAAGCTATCATTTTTCCAGTAGTCATATATGGAGTCAGACACGACTGAGCAATTTCACTTTCATTTTTCATTTTCATGCACTGGAGAAGGAGATGGCAACCCACTCCAGTGTTCTTGCCTGGAGAATCCCAGAGATGGGGGGCCTAGTCAGCTGCCATCTATGGGGTGGCACAGAGTTGGACATGACTGAAGCGTCTTAGTATCAGCAGCATATATGTATGTGAGAGTTGTACTGTAAAGAAAGCTTAGTGCTGAAGAATTGATGCTTTTGAACTTTGGTGTTGGAGCAGGCTCTTGAGAGTCCCTTGGTCTGTGAGGAGATCCAACCCATCCATCCTAAAGGAAATTAGTCCTGAGTGTTCATTGTAAGGACTGATGTTGAAGCTGAAACTCCAATACTTTGACCACCTGATGCGAAGAACTGACTCATTTTAAAAGACCCTGATGCTGGAAAAGATTTAAGGCAGGGGCTAAAGGGGATGACAGAAGATGAGATGGTTGGATGGCATCAGCAACTCAATGGACATGAGTTTAAGTAAGCTCCAGGAGTTGGTGACGGACAGGGAAGACTGGCGTGCTGCAGTTCATGCGGTCCCAAAAAGTCGAACACAAGTAAGCAAATGAACTGAACCATTAAAATATGATCTAAAATTTACAAACATTTTCTATTAGTGAAAATAGATATAAATTTAACATTTGGTAATAAGTCATCTGCCATTTAGAAAAATTTAACTAGTCTCCCCTCAGTATCTGGAGGGGGACTGGTTTCAGGACTTCTATGGATACAAAATTCATGAATGCTCAGGTCCTTTATATAAAATGGTATAGTATTTGCATGTAACTTCTTGTATACTTTAAATCATGTCGATTACCTAATTACCCAAAACAATGTAAATGATATGTAAATAGTTGCAAATGCTATGGAAATTATTCTTGGTGCACAAAGAAAATTCGAATTTTGCTTTTTGGAACTCCCTGGAATTTATTTCCAAATAGTTTTCATCCACAATTAGTTTAATCTGTGGATTTGGGATCCTTGGATATGGAATGCCAGCTGTATAGTAGATCTGTTACTACAGTTTGGAAAATAAGGTAATCTATGACTCTCCTGGAGAAGGCAATGGCAACCCATTCCAGTACTCTTGCCTGGAAAATCCCATGGATGGAGAAGAGTCATAGGCTACAATTCATGGGGTCACAAAGACTTGACACAACTGAGTGACTTCACTTTCACTTTCATGACACTCCACAAAGCTTTCCTCGTGGCTCAGTGGTAAAGAATTCATCTGTCAAGCAGGAGTTGCCCGATTTGATCCCTGTGTTGGGAAGATCCTGTTGTGAAGGAAAAGGCAACCCACTCCAATATTCTTATCTGGGAAATTCCATGGACAGAGTAAGCGGGTGGGCTACAGTCTTTGGGACCTCAAAGAATCAGACACAGTTTCGCAACTGAACAGCAACAAAAACAATGACTCTCCATAGAATGCTGTAGCTCTGAAAATATTAGCACCGCATATAAAAAGAATAATCAGTATACACACTTTAGGCCTTCATCACAATCCCAGAAATGAGCATACTTATTACAGAGAAATTTCCTCAAGCCCTTTTGTAATCTTTTACCCTTGCACGTTAATGTGTTTTATCTTATCCTCACATATACACTGATGTAACTTCTGGCACTACAGATTAGTTTTCATTTTCTGGAATTATGTATAATTGGAATCACACAGTATTATTATTTGTCTATCTAATATAATTCACTATGATGATGTGATTGTGTATATTGATTTCACCTTCAATTTTACTGTTGAGTATTCTAGATGTATATAGCAGGTTTTTTTTTAATATACTTACCCGTTTATGAGTATTTTTTCCAGTTTTGGATTATTACAAATATAGCTGCTACATACATTTTTGTAGTTTTTATACAAATAAACGCTTTTTATTTTTCTTGGGTATTAATATCTAAGAATGAAATATCTGAATTACATAGTAAATATATGTTTAATATTTAAAAAGACAGTCTATAGCAAGTGATATCTCATTTTGATTGTAAACTGGTCACTCCAATGATGTTGTTTTTCTCAATAAGAATAATAATTATTATTTTTTTACTTTATTNAGAAATATACCGTGTTCATGGATCGGAAGAATCAATATAGTGAAAATGAATATACTACCCAAAGCAATCAAGAAGAATTTTTATAGATTATTCCTTCTTTCCATGTTTGGTTGTTGTTGTTCAGTTTCTCAGTTGTGTCTGACTCATTGCAACCCCATAAACTGCCACACACCAGGCTCTCATCTCCTTCACTCTATCCCAGAATTTGCTCAAACTTATGTCCATTGAGTGGATGATGCCATCCAACCATTTCATCCTCTGACGCACCTTTCTTCTCCTGCCCTCAATCCTTCTCAGCATCAGGGTCTTCTGCATTTAGTCAACTCTTTACATCTAGTGGCCAAAGTACTGGAGTTTCAACTTCAGCATCAGTCTTTCCAATGAATATTCAGGGTTGACTTCCTTTAGGATTGACAGGTTTGATCTCATTGCAGTCCAAGGAACTCTCAAGAGTCTTCTTCAGCTCCACAATTTGAAAGCATCAATTCTTTGGCCCTTAACCTTCCTTATGGTCCAAATATCACATCCGTACATGACTTCTGGAAAAACCATAGCTTTGACTAGATGGCCCTTTGTCAACAAAGTGATGTCTCTGCTTTTCATATGTTTTCTAGGTTTGTCATAACTTTCCTTCCAAGAGCAAGCGTCTTAATTTTATAGCTGCAGTCACTATCCACAGTAATTTTGGAGCCCAAGAAAATAAAATCTGTCACTGTTTCTACCTTTCCCCCTTCTATTTGCCATGAAGTGATGGGACTAGATGTCATGATCTTAGTTTTTAAATGTTGAGCTTTTGGTAGAATACACCAATACAGCCATAAAAGCCTCAAGTTGTCCCTGTGGAAGATTTTTAAACTTAAGTTCAATGCCTTTAATGGATGAAAGGGCTATTCAGATTATGTTTTTGTTGAGAAAGTTTTGTTGCTCTTATCTTTCAAGAAATTTGTCCATTTCACTTAAATTGTTTGAATTATTGGCAAAACGTTGCTTGTAAAGTTTCTTTGTTATCTCTTTAAAACCTGTTGATTCTATTATGATAGCATCTCTCTTGTTTCTTTGGCAGTCTGGTTCTTCATTTTTTTTTTCCTGATCAGTCTGGATAAATGTTATCAACTTTATCAACTTCCTCAAAGATGTACATTTTACGTTTATTGATTTTTACTTTGTTTCTGTTTTCTACTTTCTGATTTTCCCTATGATCTTTATTATTTCATTTCATTTATGTTAGATTTAATTTTCTCTTTTTTAAATCACCTACCTCTTAAAGTGGAAGTGCATGTTTCATATTGAAACCTTCATATTGTCTGCTAAGGTAAGTTGCTTCAGTCGTGTCCGACTCCGTGCAACCCCATGGACAGCAGCCCACCAGGCTCCTCCGTCCACAGGATTCTCCAGGCAAGAATACTGGAGTGGGCTGCCATTTCCTTCTCACTTCTACTATTTTGTCTAGTATAGTTTTTTAGTACTACAAAATTCTCCCTCGGTAATGCTTTTGTGACATCCAGCAAATTTTGTTATGCTGTGACTTTACTTTCATTCAGTTAAAAGTATTTTGGACTTTAGTTTTGATTTATTTTTTGATCCCCAGGTTATTTAGAAGTATTTTCTTTATCTTCCAAATATTTGGAATTTCCAGATTTGGAGTTTCCAGATCTGTATTAACATCTAATTTATGTTAGAATTTGATTATGTTATGAGGGCATACTCTGTATTTATTTAAATCCTATAGATTTATTGTGAAGGAAATGCAACCCACTCTAGTATTCTTACCTGGAAAATCGTATGGACAGAGAAGCCTGTCTGGCTGCAGTCCATAGGGGTGCAAAGAGTAAGACAAGACCGAGAGACTGAGTGCACACACATAGATTTATTGAGATGAGTTTTATAGTTGATCTTGGTAAATGTTTCCTGCACAATTGAACATAATATCCAGTCTGTTGTTTTTGGACAGATTGTTCTAAACTTGTCAATCAGGTCAATTTCATTGATAGCATTGTTCAGGTCTTTTATATTCTCCCTAATTTCTTTTTACTTAAGTTACAGGTTATTGAGAGGAGACTATTGAAATCTCTCATTTTAATAATGGAATTACTTTGTTCTCCTTGCAGTTCTATCAACTTTCCTTTCTCATTTTTTGAAACTCTCTTATTAGATGCATAAACACTTAGGATTATTCTGCCTTCTTGATAAACTGACCCTTTAATGATTATGGAATGATATTCTATATCTCAAGCAATATTTTCAATGTAATCCACATTGGCTGACATTTATATAGCCTCTTCAAGCTTTCTTTGGATTAAAATTAGCATAGTATAAAATTTTCATTCCTTTTAAGTTATTTACGTCTTTATATTTAAAGTGAATTTCTCATAAGCAACATACAGTTGGATGTTTCAAATCCAACTAAGTAAATCTTCCTTGAACTGGAATATTTATACTACTTCATGTGATTATTGATACTCTTAGGAGATTTATTGTGAGAAACTGGTTCACATGATTATGGAGGTTGAGAAGCTACACAATCTGCTATCTGTGAACTGAATTATAGTGGTATAATTCAGTCCAAGTCCAAAAGCCTGAGAACCATATGAGCCAATGGTGCAAATATCAGCGTGAGGTCAAGAGAAGATGACATGAGCTATCTCAGCTCAAACAGTGAGGCAAGAAAAAAAAGCAAAAATGTTTTTTCTCCAACTTTTGCTCAGTTAAAGCATTAATTGGTTTGATGTCCACTCACAGTAGGGAGGACAATCTCTTTTTACTGAACTCACTGATTGAAATGCTAATCTCATCCATAAACACCTTCTCAGACACACCAAGAAATAATGTTTAATTTGGGCACTCCATGACCAGTGATTTTGTTTGTTTTTTAGTCAGTAAGTCATGTCCAGCTCCTTTGTGACCCCCTAGACTATAGCCCACCAGACTCCTCTGTCCATGGGATTTCTCAGGCAAGAATACTAGAGTGGGTTGCCATTCCTCCAGGGGATCCAGGGGATCTTCCTAACCCAGGGGTCAATCCCATGTCTCCTGAATTGACAGGTGGCTTCTTTACCATTGAGCCACCAGGGCTGATTTTATGGTCAGTGAAGTGACACAAATATCTCATACAGAGTCTTCCTTTAAAAAAAAAAAATCAACTACCCATACAGAGTAATCAGCCAAAAGCTTATAATGAATACACATACGCACAACACAGCACACAGGCACACAAGCACACACACACACACACACACACACACACAAAATTAGTTCTTTTTTTATGGAAAACTGTAACAAATTGTTAGTTTTAAAGATGGCCTTAAATTATTTGACTCTTCTCGCGCTAAGACATTAAGTAAGGTCAGATTCCCTGAACACCGAATAGAGCCTGGCCTTAGAAAATTACTTGTGTACTGTAGGAAGAATGATGCATGATTTTCCAAGGCTATGTNGTTTTAAAGATGGCCTTAAATTATTTGACTCTTCTCGCGCTAAGACATTAAGTAAGGTCAGATTCCCTGAACACCGAATAGAGCCTGGCCTTAGAAAATTACTTGTGTACTGTAGGAAGAATGATGCATGATTTTCCAAGGCTATGTCAGAAGAAGCCATGCAAATTCTTCCTCATTTGTTGCAAAGCTCTCTCTTGGAGCCCTGAGATCACATGTAAGACACGTGACTATCCTGAGATTGCCATGCTTTGAGAAACATAGAGACACATAGAGACATTTCATGTAGACACTTCAGCCAGTATTCCAGCTGAGCTCATTCTTTGAGTCATACGAAGCCAGACATTGCAAATGAGACTAAGTCTCCAGATCTTTCTAGCTTCTAGCTTTTTCAGTTTCCATAATTCTTTAGGTCTTCCCAGGCAGAGTGTTAGATATGGAGCAAGAACAAGCAAGCTCCACTGTGCTTACACCCAAATTTATGACTCAAGAAATCAATAAACATAATAAGGCAATCCTTGTTTTATGCCACTAAGTTTGAGACTCTTTTAAATAAAATGTAACCAACAGAACAACTTAAACATATTCAAATAATTTACTGAGATACATCCATTCTTCATAAAAATTTGTATTATAATGTCTATTGATATAGGCTGATATCATAATGCCTAAATAATATACATCAAGGATTAAATTGTCATAGCCTATGTATTCACTTTTTTGATAGTCTGATTCACCTGGTAATTCCAAAATTCTTCTAATCATGAGTCATCATGGGTATGCTAAAATATATAGTTTTATAGGCTCTACTTTTGAAGTTTCCAGTATACTAGGTCTGAGGTAAAAATCCAGAGGGCTGCATTTTTAGAAAGTATTTGAGGCATATTTGGGAACACTAGCTGAATATAAGGTTAAATTAAACTATCAGAAGCAGAAATTATAAATCAATAGACCATTAACGGTTCCTGACACCTACATTAGTAATCAAAATTTTGTATAAACACTATATATTTTCTTAAGAAATTGTATAATATTTATTAGATTCCAAAGGCATTTCTGACCCCCAGATGAACAACAATGAAAGAAATCAGTCTGAAGGAATCTTCAGAAGACCACACATTAACATGGGGATTCATGTCGATGTATGGCAAAGCCGATAGAGTATTGTAAAGTAAAATAAAGTAAAAAAAAAAAAAAATTGATCAGTGATCACCTCAAAGCTAATATTCCTGACAAGTAACTTGAGTCATATTATTTTTCCTTGCTGGTAGACTGGTAAAGTACAAAGTCATTCTCTNTGGAGAAGACTCTTGAGAGTCCCTTGGACTGCAAGGAGATCCAACCAGTCCATTCTGAAGCAGATCCACCCTGGGATTTCTTTGGAAGGAATGATGCTAAAGCTAAACTCCAGTACTTTGGCCATCTTATGCGAAGAGTTGACTCATTGGAAAAGACTGTGATGCTGGGAGGGATTGGGGGCAGGAGGAGAAGGGGACGACCGAGCATGAGATGGCTGGATGGCATCACGGACTCGATGGACGAGAGTCTGGGTGAACTCCGAGAGATGGTGATGTACAGGGAGGCCTGGCGTGCTGTGATTCTTGGGGTCGCAAAGACTCGGATACGACTGAGCGACTGAACTGAACTGAACTGAACTAGCCATAAAACAAAGAAGAAACTGTA
The DNA here is from genome assembly GCA_006410875.1 of Neotragus pygmaeus. Classification (NCBI taxonomy): domain Eukaryota; kingdom Metazoa; phylum Chordata; class Mammalia; order Artiodactyla; family Bovidae; genus Neotragus; species Neotragus pygmaeus. The sequence goes on from SJYV01025286.1 coordinate 230,588, forward strand.
GTTCCTCCTCAAGTGCTATAGATAATATACTCAGCCATATCTTTCAGCTGTTTTGCAGACACTAAAACCCCCAGAAGTGGGAGGAAGTTAACTGCATGCTGACCATCAGCATGTCGACCTGAGACAGGTTGAAACCAGAAGGTTGATGATTGAGATTCCCTGAGTACCCTGGCTACCTCGGCATAAACCAATCAGAGAATTGAGCATGAGTTGATCAGGCACCTGCCACCCTCTCCCTCTCCTTACCTTTAAAAACTCTTACCCATCTGGGAGTCCAAGTCTTCTGAGCATGAGCTGCCTCTTCTTGCTTGGCCCCACAATGAGCACCTTGTAATAAACACTGTACTTCCCTTCATCACAGTCTTGTGTCAGTAATTTGGCTTTGCTGTGCATCAAGTGAGCAGACCCAAGTTTGGTTTGGTAATAGTCTTTTCAATGTCAGGTATTTCTACCTATGACTGTGGTGTCTCTCTCTCTCCATCTATTTAATCCTCCTTAAATTCTTTTATTATTTTTCAATAATATTCTTCAAAATGAGATTCCTGCAATTCTATTACTTTATATTTATAAAATATGTTATGTGTATAAATATATGTATATAAATGTTTAAATTCTTATTGTAAATATAAATTAATGTACTTTATTGATATTTTATATAAAGTTGATAACTTTAAATAAATAAAATTTAAATAAAGTTTATTAAATTTAATCATTTTAGACTATAAACCAGGAATTGGCAATTTTTTTTTTTTTTTTCCTGCAAAGGACCAGATAGAAAACATTGTAAGACTCTAAGGTCATATGGTCTCTAGCAATTATTCACCTTTGTCACTGAGGGATGAAAGCAGCCATAGATAATGCCTAAATATTTCTAACAGTTCACTGACGTATGATATTTGTTGTAGGTCTGCATAGATTATTTTGACTATGGAAGTTTTCCTCTATTCCTACTCTGCAAGAAGTTTTATCATTATTTTCCCTCCATATTTATTGAGCCACTTAACTGCTTTTTATTCTTGAACATGTTAATATTATGAATAAACAATAGATTTTGTAAAGTTGAACCAGTACTATATCCCTGGTACATTTGTACACAATGGTATTTTCTTTTAAAAGTATTACTTAGTTTGTTTCAGAATGTTGGCTTCTGCTTTTGTTGAGTGAAACTGACCTGTTTGTTTAGTTTTTATTTTCCCCCTCTTACTGGCATTTCCTGGTTTGGAAGCAGGCCGAAAGAGTTAAATTAATAGAGTGATTGAGTATTCCTTCCTTTTTTGTTCACTGCATGAGTTTGCCTTCCATTAAATTAGGTCTGCCTTGGATTTTCAGTTGACTTCTGTAAAACTGTCTGTGCCTGTTATGTCTGTGGAAAGATTCTTTATCACTGATTCAATTCCTTAACAATTAGAGAAGAATTCAATTTTTTGTATTATTTCTTGATTCCATTTTGGCAATTTGTATTTTTCTAGAAATGTGTTTTGACTAAACTTTCAAATCTTTTGGATGAATTTATTCAAAAAATTGTTAAATTCTCTTTTTAAATTTCTTCAACAATTGTAGTTATATACATGCTTTGATTCTAATATCATTTGAATCTTTTCTATATATTACTTGGATAAATCTTGCCAAATTATTGTCTATTATATTAATCTTCTCAAAGAGCAATGGTGTACCTTCATTAATCCTCTGTAAATTTTTATTTTATCAATTGCTCTTATTTTTAGTCCCCTTTCCTTCTTTAGTGTTCACTCTGTTTTTCTTTTTCTGATTTCATAAGTTAAACACTTAGCTTAAAAATATGTATCTTCTCTTCTTTTTCAAATAGAAGCATTTAGAGTTACAAGTTTCTCTGCTTTTTTAAACATATTCTATAATTTCTATTTTATTTAATTATTATTTATAACTATTTTCTAGTTTATGTTATGATTTATTCTTTGGCAAATGAGTCAATTGGAAATGTGTTTTTTTAATAAATTTCTAAATATATAGTATTTTAATGTAAACTTTCAATATTGATTTCCATCTTTAGAGCATTATAATCAGACTGTTTTATATTATTCCAGGACTTTGATTTTTTTCATTACATAATACCCAGTCAATTTTTGGAAGATTTGTCAATCTCTCTATCTACAATTTTAGAGGTACACAATACACGATGGTTATGTCTCCCTGTTGAGTTGAAACATGTATCTATTTTTCCAGGAATGCTTTTTAAAAGAAGTACACATATTTTTAAAATAATTCCAAACTTTCTACAAGCTAATGTTCCATCCTTATGTTTTACTTAGTGTGCTTGAAAAAAATAGTGTATTTTCCCTTTCTTGTGTGAGAGATTCTATCAGTGTACATGAAATCAAACTTTTAATTTGTGCTATGCAAAAAATTTTATACCTTTACTATTTTCACTTTCTTAATATATATCAACTAATAGAACAAGTGCATTACAATCTTTCTTTAATTTCTTCTCAAAGTACTGGTGAAGGCATATCTATGTATCTGTATTTGTCAACCTCTCTATCCACAATGTTAAATGCACACATTGCACAATGGTTATTCTCCCTGTTGAGTTGAAACTTATATCCATTTTTCCAGAAATGCTTTTTAAAAGAAGTATACATTAAAAAAATAATAATTCCAGACCTTTTACAAGCCAATGCTCCATCCTTACGTTTTTTTAAACACTATGAGACTTAAAGTTAGTTCTGAATGTATTTAAGAGTCTAGTACATATATACATACTAAAATACTGACATTTTTTGGCGTGTGTATATATATTTGTGTGTGTGTGTGTGTTAGTTGCTCAGTCGTGTCCAACTCTGGGACCCCATGGACTATAGCCCACCAGGCTCCTTTGTCCATGGGATTCTCCAAGCAAGAATACTGGAGTGTGTGTGTGTGTGTATATATATATTTCTATGGTTTTGTCTAATATTGTGATTGATCCCCTTCAGTTTTTCCTCTTCTGCTTACCTTAAGCAAACACCTATTTCTAATCATTTAATGATCATCGTGAGAGTCCCTTGGATTGCAAGATTCTTGAGAGTCCCTTGGACAGCAAGGAGATCAAACCAGTCAATTCTAAAGGAAATCAGTCCTGAATATTCACTGGAAGGACTGATGCTGAAGCTTCAATACTTTGTCCACCTGATGTGAAGAATTGACTTTCTGGGAAAGACCCTGATACTGGAAAAGATTGAAGGCAGGAGGAGAAGGAGATGTTAGAGGATAAGATTATTGGATGGCATCACCGACTCGACAGGCATGAGTTTGAGCAAATTACAGGAACTGGTGATGGACAGGGAACCCTGGCATGCCACAGTCCACGGGGTTGCAAAGAATCTGACATGACTGGGCAGCTGAAATTAACTGAACTGAACTGAATGATCATCTTTGAAATTTAGTGTACCATATAGTGCCACAAAGGCTTCCCTGCAATTTCTTGCAATGAAGCAGGTCTGGGTTCGATCTGGGATTAGGAAGATTCCCTGGGGAAGGGCACAGCAATCTACTTCAGTATTCTTGCCTGGAGAATCCCATGGATAGAAGAGCCTGATTGATTTCAGTCCATAGGGTCACAAAGAGTTAGACATGTCCGAAGTGACTGAGTACACACATAATGTAACATAGTCTTTACTCTGACTTTACTCTGCTTTACAAATCTGCTGAAAAACACATTTTACTGTGCTCATTCCCAGATTACCTTTTCCAGCATTCTATCTCACTTTAACACTAAGTTATGATATCATGATTTTATAAAGTTAGTATTTTTTAGATTTATATGTTTCTTCTTTTGTCTTACACTGTCCTGGAAAATCTTTTCTTTTTTGAGAGTTTTTGGAAGGTTCTTAAAAAAGAATATCATGATTGTAAATTCTCTCAATACTTATGAGACAAAAGAAAAATCTCTATTTCAACCTTTTTCTTGGTGGTTTTGCCAAGTTATGATTCAAGTTATTTATTCCTCAGGATTGGAGATACTATGCCATTCCTTTCTGACTCATATTGTTGCTGACAATAAATCAGCTCTCAGTCTAATTTTCATTCCCTCATTAGGAATTTGTCTTTTCTTCTTGATGTTCACATTATTTTCTTACATGTCCTTCACTTTTACCACAAGATTCATAAGTATAGATTTCAAGCTATTTATTTTGTTTAGAATCTGTTGGGCTTTTGAAGACTGAGAATTCATACTTCTCTTCAGTTCTTGAAAATTCTGTCTGTTGTTACACTTTCAAATAGTGCCTACTACTCTATCTCAAAAAGCAAGAGAGTTCCAGAAAAACATCTATTTCTGCTTTATTGACTATGCCAAAGCCTTTGACTGTATGGATAACAATAAACTGTGGAAAATTCTGAAAAAGATAGATGGGAATAACAAACCACCTAACCAGCCTCTTGAGAAATCTGTATGCAGGTCAGGAAGCAACAGTTAGAACTGGACATGGAACAACAGACTGGTTCCAAATAGGGAAAGGAGTACGTCAAGGCTGTATATTGTCACCCTGCTTATTTAACTTCTATGCAGAGTACATCATGAGACATGCTGGACTGGAAGAAACACAAGCTGGAATCAAGATTGCCGGGAGAAATATCAATAACCTCAGATATGCAGATGACACCACCCTTATGGCAGAAAGTGAAGAGGAACTTCAAAGCCTCTTGATGAAAGTGAAAGAGGAGAGCGAAAAAGTTGGCTTAAAGCTCAACATTCAGAAAATGAAGATCATGGCATCTGGTCCCATCACTTCATGGGAAATAGATGGGGAAACAGTGGAAACAGTGTCAGACTTTATTTT
>SJYV01025286.1:236873-254553 GCA_006410875.1 Neotragus pygmaeus
GCTGGACTGGAAGAAACACAAGCTGGAATCAAGATTGCCGGGAGAAATATCAATAACCTCAGATATGCAGATGACACCACCCTTATGGCAGAAAGTGAAGAGGAACTTCAAAGCCTCTTGATGAAAGTGAAAGAGGAAAGCGAAAAAGTTGGCTTAAAGCTCGACATTCAGAAAACGAAGATCAAGACATCTGGTCCCATCACTTCATGGGAAATAGATGGGTAAACAGGGAAAACAGTGCCAGACTTTATTTTGGGGGGGCTCCAAAATCACTGCAGATGGTGATTGCAGCCGTGAAATTAGAAGACGCTTACTCCTTGGAAGAAAAGTTATGACCAACCTAGATAGCATATTCAAAAGCAGAGACATTACTTTGCTAAAAAGTGTTCGTCTAGTCAAGGCTATGGTTTTTCCTGTGGTCATGTATGGATGTGAGAGTTGGACTGTGAAGAAGGCTGAGCACCAAAGAATTGATGCTTTTGAACTGTGGTGTTGGAGAAGACTCTTGAGAGTCCCTTGGACTGCGAGGAGATCCAACCAGTCCATTCTGAAGGGGATCAGCCCTGGGATTTCTTTGGAAGGAATGATGCTAAAGCTGAAACTGCAGTACTTTTGCCACCTCATGCGAAGAGTTGACTCATTGGAAAAGACTCTGATGCTGGGAGGGATTGGCAGGAGGAAAAGGGGACGATCGAGGATGAGATGGCTGGATGGCATCATGGACTTGATGGACATGAGTGTGAGTGAACTCCGGGAGATGGCGATGGACAGGGAGGCCTGGCGTGCTGAGATTCATGGGGTCGCAAAGAGTTGGACACGACTGAGTGACTGAACTGAACTGAACTGAACTCTATCTCATAACCCTCTCTGCTAAGTCTCTCTTTTAAAGGTCTTATCAGATGAATTCTTGCCTTACTTTAATCACCTTGATTCTGAATCTCTTATTATTATTTTGCCTCTCTTTGTTTTTTCTCTGTGAGACACAAGCTTTGTCAATTCTTTAGTTCTATCTCTCAGGTCACAGACATGTTCAACATCTTAATATTTGACTTGGTTTTATTCAAGCCACATGGAGAGTATGAATATTAGCCTCAAACCCAAAGGAAGGTCAGTTTAGGAAATAATTTCTTAGGGGAGGCCTTATTTCCTTAAGAAGGATTATCTGAATGTATCAAATATGATGATATATGTGAATAAATAAACAATGCATTTTCAAGGTGTCTTTCTTAAATACAACTTTACCCATTTCCTTCTAATCTGTATTCAGTTTATATTCACCTTTTCAATTCTACAGTTAACTTTTTTACTTTTTTCAGATTTATGTACTAATCTGACAGAATGGCAAACACAAATTTTTACTGTATCATTTCTAAATTCATAAAATATTTTTTAATTATCTTTATTTCTCTTAGCAGCTCTTACTGATGCTGAAATTTCTTAATTATCTTCTTTAGCTATTGTATTTCCTCTTGGTTATCTGGCTTCTCTAATATTCTTAAGAGAGTTCCATGTACATTTCTTCTCAGATTCCTGGATAATATTATCTTATTGTTATCTTTTATATCATTTTAGTGCATTGATACAGTTAATTCCACTGGAAACACTAAAACCTGTAACAAGCCTTAAGTTTTATTACTAATGTCTTATATGGCATTGAGAAAAATCTCCCCCTTGTTCCATCAAGATCCCCAGCTATAAATATCCATTACAGGTAATATTTGGGGTTGAAAGTCCTTGATGAAGCCCAAGTACAAAAATGTATTAAGTGATCCAATCATTAATGTTGTTTGATGTGTATGACTCTTTCTTTCTGCAGCAGTTTTCAGTGAATTAGTACCCTGCTATCTGCAAAATATCAACTTATCCCTTATGGAATGTGTAGGACTAGAGAGAATTCCAAATTTTATATTATGTTCAACTTTACACAATGCCTAAAAGTTCAATGCAGAAACACATTTAAAACCCTGCCCTGATCTTTTTCAGTAAAAATGCATTTGTATGCAAATTATACTGTACAGTGTACACCTGAAAGTGTATTGCTTTGCATTTTTCCTAAGCCCTAGCAAAATAGTTAAAGGACGTCTGAAGGATGTTTGATTTGAAAATGCTTTTGAATAAGAATGTAAAATAAATTTAAAAACAATTTCTGCATGCCTGCCACAAGATTGGTGTCTGGTATGAAACCGGCTCAATATTCAAAGGCATTGTTTTCACTGACCTTATTATTGTATATGACGGCCCATGGCAGAATTTGTTCTACATACAAGGCAACGGGGAGTGTATATATTGTTAACAACCTTTGGCACAAAGTGGCTTTTTCTTATCTGGTCAGAAATGGAGAGATCAGAGGCAAAAGTGAGTGTGGAACCAGGAACAATCACTTGTCTTAGAAATGAAGTACATGATATAAATCATTTTTTCAGCCATTAACTAAATGTATAATTTTGAGTAAGTTTTAATCATCTCTAGAATTTTATTTCCTTATTCATAGATGTATAAAATGTTTAAAATTAATATTGATATGTTAAATAACAATCTAAAATTTTAATGTGATTTTTCCAATCAAATATTTATTTAAATCAAATTCGGGGGTAAGTTCCCCATCTCTAGACTAAATCTGATAAAGATGTGGCTAAAATTACTTGCATTGTACAGAGTAATCTCTAGGAAATAACAAGAAGAGAGAAATGCTGATATACTGTAAATTTTCCTATTTCTTTAAAGGAAAAGGAACACACGTGTAAAAATTAAAGGCCAAATCATAAACTGAGCACCTACTAATCTGTATCTGGATTATGTACTGATACTGTTTAAAAAAAATCAATATTTAACATATGTCCCAATTAAGTTTTCTTATGTGGATTTTTAAATAATTTTTACATAATTGAGCAAAGAAATTGGTAGTCATGGGTATTTGTGCTGATCTTGGTATCTGTTTCCTGTCAAATTTTATTTTTGATAAAAAACAAAAAAGAAAAAGAGAATTTTATTAATATATTATTATATCAAATTCAAACTGGGGAAAATAGGCTTTTTTAGAGATACTTATTGAAAACATAAAACAAGTATACCTGTATTGCCTTCAATATCCATGTTTTCTCATATTCATAAAGATCTCACACAAGGTTAATGATGATTTCTGTATTTAAAAAAATATTTAAACAATAACTTTAAAGTTCCATTGATAGCCTGAAAAACATAACTTTAGAGTGTGGCCATAAATTTTCATCTGTGACCTGTTATGCATTCATATACATTTCTTTGATAAGCCAACCAAAGTGTATTATGTTACACAAAACATCAGGCAAATACATTAAAAGATGGCCATAATATACAATCGTTCTCTTTTAAAATTGAAAGTAAGTATTTTATCCCCAATTGATTCTTGTTCTTATTGCAAGCTTTTAAATGTCATCTTCAAAATTATGGTGTAAAGGTGCTTCATAAAACAACTGCTTATAATTGCTATATATCACATTATCTGTATNTCTTTTAAAATTGAAAGTAAGTATTTTATCCCCAATTGATTCTTGTTCTTATTGCAAGCTTTTAAATGTCATCTTCAAAATTATGGTGTAAAGGTGCTTCATAAAACAACTGCTTATAATTGCTATATATCACATTATCTGTATATAAAAAGTAATGTAATTTATAGTCAAGATGAAAATTGATCTGGAGTATTTCCTAGTAACTTCCAAGGTGGCACAGTATAAAGAATTTGCTAGCAATGCAGGAGACATGGGTGATAGATTTTATCCCTGGGTTGGGAAGATCCCCCGGAGAAGGAAATGACAAGCCCCTCCAGTATGCTTGCCTGGACAATCACATGGACAGAGGAGATTGTCAAGCTACAGTCCATGGGATAACAAAGAGTTGGACAAAATTGAGTAAATGAGCATGGACTAGTAAAGAATACAGTCTTTCTAAATTCAGTTCAGTTCAGTTCAGTCACTCAGTCGTGTCTGACTCTTTGCAACCCCATGGACTGCAGCCTGCCAGGCTTCCCTTTCCATGACCAACTTCTGGAGTTTACTCAAACTCAAATCCATTGAGTTGGTTATGGCATCCAATTATCTCATTCTGTCGTCCCCTTTTCCTTCAGCCTTCAATCTTTCCCAGCATCAGAGTATTTCCCAAAGAGTCAGTTTGTCACATCAGGTGGCCAGTATTGGAGTTCCAGCTTCAGCATCAGTCCTTCCAATGAATATTCAGGACTGATTTCCTTTAGGATGGACTGGTTGGATCTCCTTGCAGTCCAAGGGAATCTCAAGNAGGCTTTGGCATAGTCAATAAGCAGAAATAGATGTTTTTCTGGAACTCTGTTGCTTTTTCCATGATCCAGCGGATGTTGGCAATTTGATCTCTGGTTCCTCTGCCTTTTCTAAAACCAGTTTGAACATCAGGGAGTTCACGGTTCACGTATTGCTGAAGCCTGGCTTGGAGAATTTTGAGCATTACTTTACTAGCATGTGAGATGAGTGCAATTGTGCGGTAATTTGAGCATTCTTTGGCATTGCCTTTCTTTGGAATTGGAATGAAAACTGACCTTTCCCAGTCCTGTGGCCATTGCTGAGTTTTCCAAATGACTACTGGAAAAGCCATAGCCTTGACTAGATGGACTATTCTTGGCAAAGTAATGTCTGCTTTTTAACATGTTGTTTTAACATGTTGGTCATAACTTTTCTGCCAAGAAATAAGGGTCTTTTAATTTCATGGCTGCAGTCAACATCTGCAGTGATTTTGAAGTGCCCCAAAATAAAGTCTGTCACTGTTTCTATTGTTTCCCCATCTATTTTCCATGAAGTGATGGAACTGGATGCCATGATCTTAGTTTTCTGAATGTTGAACTTTAAGCCAACTTTTTCACTCTCCTCTTTCACTTTCATCAAGAGGCTCTTTAGTTCTTCTTTGCTGTCTGCCATAAGTGTGGCGTCATCTGTATATCTGAGGATATTGATATTTCTCCTGGCAATCTTTATTCCAGCTTGTACTTCATCCAGTCCAGCATTTCTCATGATGTCTTACACATATAAGTTAAGTAAGCAGGGTGACAATATACAGCCTTGACATTCTCCTTTCCCAACTTGAAACCAGTCTGTTGTTCCATGTCCAGTTCTAACTATTGCTTCTTCACCTGCATACATATTTCTCAGATGGTCTGATATTCCCATCTCTTTAAGAATTTTCCACAGTTTGATATGATTCACACAGTCAAAGGCTTTGGCATAGTCAATACAGCAGAAATAGATGTTTTTCTGGAACTCTCTTGCTTTTTCCATGATCCAATGGATGTTGGCAATTTGATCTCTGGTTCCTCTGCCTTTTGTAAAATCTAGCTGGACCATCTGGAAGTTCATGGTTCATGTACTGTTGAAGCCTGGCTTGGAGAATTTTGAGCATTACTTTGCTAGCGTGTGAGATGAGAGCAATTATGTGGTAGTTTCAACATTCTTTGGTATTGCCTTTCTTTGGGATTAGAATGAAAAGGGATTTGATTTAGGTCATACCTGAATGCTCTAGTGATTTTCCCTACTTTCTTCTATTTAATTCTGAATTTGGCAATAAAGATTTCATGGTCTGAGCCACAGTCAGCTCCCAGTCTTGTTTTTGCTGACTGCATAGAGTTTCTCCATCTTTGGCTGCAAAGAATATAATCAATCTGATTTTGGTATTGACCATCTATTGATGTCCATGTGTAGAATCTTCTCTTGTGTTGTTGGAAGAGGGTGTTTGCTATGACCAGTGTGTTCTCTTGGCAAAACTCTATTAGCCTTTGCCTTGCTTCATTCTGTACTCTAAGACCAAATTTGCCTGTTACTTGACTTCCTACTTCTGTCTTCCAATCCCCTATAATGAAAAGAACATCTTTTTTGGGTGTAAGCTCTAGAAGGTCTTGTAGGTCTTCATAGAACCATTCAGCTTCAGCTTCTTCAGCATTACNTAAGACCAAATTTGCCTGTTACTTGACTTCCTACTTCTGTCTTCCAATCCCCTATAATGAAAAGGACATCTTTTTTGGGTGTAAGCTCTAGAAGGTCTTGTAGGTCTTCATAGAACCATTCAGCTTCAGCTTCTTCAGCATTACTGATCAGGGTGTCGACTTGGATTACTGTGTTATTGAATTTTTTGCCTTGGAAACAAGCAGAGATCATTCTGTTTTTGAGATCACATCCAAGTACTGCATTTCAAACTCTTCTGTGGACTATGATGGCTACTCCATTTTTTCTATGGGATTCTTGCTGACAGTAGTAGGTATAATGGTCAACTGAGTTAAATTCACCCATTCCAGTCCATTTTAGTTCTGCAATTCCTAAAATGTCAATGTTCAGTCCTGCCATCTCCTGTTTGACCACTTCCAATTTGCCTTGATTCATGGACATAACCATATGTAAAATTAGATAGCCAGTGGATATTTGCTATATGACACAGGGGGCTCAAAACTGGTTCTCTGTGAGAACCTAGAGGGGTGTGATTGGTTGGGAATTTGGAGGGAGGTTCTAGAAGGAGAGGACATATGTATACCTATGGCTGATTCATGTTAATATATGGCAGAAACCAACATAACGTTGTAAAGCAATTATCCTCCAATTTAAAAAAAATAAACAAATGAAAGAAATGAAAAACAACACCACAAATAGAAAGCAGTCTTTAATTTACAAGGTCTCAAAAATCTTAGTTAATGTGAATGCCATTCCTATAAAGATAGCTTCCTGATGTTATTATATGTCTGGCAAGAAAGAAAAAAAAATATTTTATTTTATTTTCAAGCTTAATTTAAATTTTAAAAAAATGAGGGGAGGCGGAGGTTTTCTTTTTTCTTACTTAAACAATCTGAATTTAATCTTCACCTAGGTATCTTCTATTTCCAACTGAAATACATGAAGTACAATGAGATAACATAAAACTGATAGACACTACATGTAATTCAGTTTATAAGCACTTATCAAAAACACAAAATGAAAGATATATAACATTACCCACAATATTCACAGTCGTACACACCACATTTAATTACAATACATGCCCAACTATCCACATTTTTTTTTCCTATGCACATTCAGTAGTCATAGTAAATTTATTTGGCTTTCCCATTAGAATGCATGTTTCTTACCGTCAAGAGTCTTTTTCCATTCCTTTGTGTTTGTAGCTCCTAGGTCTCTACTTCAAATAAATTAAGTGTCCTGTACAATGTTTTGATAATGAATAAATGAGAGAGGGAGAAGAAGGAAAAGGAACATAGAGAAGAAAATATAAGCTACCTAAACCATGATAGAATTAAATTTCCAAGGAGGTGTGTATAAGACACTCCAATCTAAATGTTCTTTGTAAATTAACATTTCCACACATGCATCTGTCAAATAGTGCAAAACAAGTGGGCTCTAATGACTAAAGAATTTTAAATCCAGTGGGTCTGAAAACAATAAATACATAATTTATTCAAAACAGATATTTATTGGGTTTTGAAAAATAGATAGTTAATTGCTATTAAACACCTTCTTCCCAGTTGTTCCACTTACTAACTATAGAAACCCCAGGCAAATAACATAACTTCTGTGACTCAGGGTCCCTAAGGGCAAAATGAAGATGAAGATATCAGTCTTCCCTGTTTTAGAAAGTCATGAAAACCAAAGAAGCTAATGTGAAATAAAGTGATAGTCATGTTCCAGTAAAAATATTTGACATGTTAGTGCCTAGCCATCTCACTGTTTATGTTTTTAAGATTTCTTTTGTATATCTAAACTCAGATAATATATTTTTGATTATATAATTTATATTTGATAAACTGTGTTAAGCAATTTCTCTTCACTGTTATTTTGAATTTTAATTTAGTAATTTATTATGCTGTTAAATCCATGACAAGTGTCTCATCAGACATAGTTATAGAACAAAGAGAGTAAACATTCAGCTTGCTCAGAAAATCACACCTGAGAGGGGTTCCTCTGACATCAGATGAAATAATTTCAAATCACAGAAGATTTTATACAATTCAACAGAGAAATCAAAACCTCAAAGACAGACATGAGATGATAAAATGAGGTGAAAATATAATTATGAAAGGCAAGTTAGCAGATAATTCACGTAGCATACCTGTTTACCTGCTGCAGTTTACATATGCAGAGCTGTCACATGATATTCAAGAAGTAGGATGTGTACTGAGGAATTTTAAACATAAACACAGGTAAATCTTACACAGTATATGTATCTTGACTGGGTTTTTAATAAGCTGAGCTACACAGAAACATTAAAAAAGGAAATATCACTTATACATAGAATCTAAAAAAATAATACAAGTAAATCTATTTATAAAACAGATACAGTCACAGACATAGAAAACCAACTATGGTTACCAGAGGGGAAAGGGACGGCAAAGAGGGATAAATTAGGAATATTGGATTAACCAATACACACTACTATGTAAACAATTAAAAAGCAACTGGATTTAATACAGCATAAGGAACAATGTTCAGTATCTATGGTAACCTGTAAAGGAAAATAACCAGAAAAAATTATATGTATATAGATAGATAGATGAACCACACTGTACACAGTACTATATATCATCTATTAAAAAATAAAAGTAATTTATTAGTCAAGAAAAGAAAAAAATGAAACAAAAACTAAAGTGAGCTTTCCAAAAGAATCACAGCCATATACACACACACACGTAAACTTATACATATACATGCATACACGTTAGCCTTAATGTTTAGCAAGCAGACTTGTCAAGGAAACCTGTTTGTATTCTAAATCTCTCATTGCATGTGTGCATATACATATTGACAAAGTAAACAAAGTACATGTTTTTCATATGCTGTCAGCATCTGGCTGCATTTACTTAATCATTTACTTACTAGTATATGAAGACACAATAAAACGTTGCAAAGTCATACTTTATAAACCACGTGTGAAGAGAAGAGAGAAGCCTGGCCCAGTGTTTAGGGTCTAAGGCCTGTTAAAATAAGCTGTGAATTGCCCTTTTTAATCAGGACACCAGGGAAGAGAATGATTTCTTTTGAGTGCAGGCACTTCAGAATCCCTGGTGTCAAGTGGAAGCCCACAGGCCTCAGAAGCAAGGCTCTTCTCCCTTGAAGAAGTTTCAGTGCATGCACATTAGATGCTTACATGCTCTTGAATGCAGCCTATTATAAGGACCACAAAGAAGAGATCAGTGAAAAGAATTTCTTACAGAAATAGGCACCACCCCAGGAGCCAGTTTTAGGCTGAGAGTAATAGAAAGATAAAATAGAAAGGTGGTGACCTTCATTCTTCATCTCCCTACAACTTGATGGCTTATTTTTGATATAAATCCTTCTGGCTAAAATATAGACTTTAAAAAAAGCATTAAAAACATCAGACTTTAGTGAGGTGTGGGAAAGTGGAGGGGGTTCCTGTGGAGCAGAACTCTGATTACACAGAGGGGGTCAGCTCTTTTTACAGAACAAAATTTATTTTGTATGGTTTACTCTCAGAGCTCACTCTTTATATCAGTTCANAGGTGTGGGAAAGTGGAGGGGGTTCCTGTGGAGCAGAACTCTGATTACACAGAGGGGGTCAGCTCTTTTTACAGAACAAAATTTATTTTGTATGGTTTACTCTCAGAGCTCACTCTTTATATCAGTTCACCCTATGAGCTCATCAATTAATTCCAGATATTTTAGAATAGAGGAGGATAGTACTCTTTAAATAAAACCTAAAATGTTTGCTAACTATGTCTTCCTGTATGCTGTTACTTTCAGCCATTTTCATCTGGCTCTTATGAAAATTTTGAAGTAACTTACTAAATGTACCAAACAAAACTAACATTCTAATCTCAGGAGCATCCCAGTTATTACATAAAAAATAATTTATGTATCTTCTACTTTGCTCGTTATCTTTCTTTACTTTGCATGTAAGTATTACTTTAGCTACCAATTACCCTGGTGTATGCATGCTACTTAACTCATTTTCATTCCAACCTGTCCCTGACTCAATTCTCAGTGACTTCAACTCATTCAAAGTGAAAAGAGAAAGCGTTAGTCACTCAGTCATGCCTGTCTCTTTGCAACCCTTTGTACTGTAGTCCACTAGGCTTTTATGTCCATGGGATTCTCCAGGCAAGAAAACTGGAGTGGGTTGCCATTTCTTTCTCCAGGGGATCTTCCTGACCCAGGGATTGAACCCCGATCTCCCACATTTAAGGCAGATTCTTCACTGTCTGAGCCACCAGGGAAGCCCCACTGATGGCAATTCACACAAACCAAAAAAAAAAAAAAGAGAGAGAGAGAGAGAGAATAAGAATCATGCTCTCCAATTTTAACCCAGTTCATGGAATGACAGCATTTACTTCATGATAGATCATACACATAACAGAGTTAACTGTAATAGAGCTTCACAAGCCAAGAATCTACAGGACTCCCATGAACACAAAAAGTAAGTTTTCCCTAAATGAAGCAAGGGTTCTCATGGGTTATCATTCATTTTAACTGCACATGTATAGTAGGTATTTTTCAAGATCTAATAATAATCTGTACATATTTCCCAATTATTTGTATATCTAACCTAAGTTTTCTAAACCCATATCTTCTTGGACTTTCTCCAGGTAATTAAAATGTCCTTTAAAAAAATAATAATCTAGTAATCATTTTGCTAATTTCCACATGTCCCTATGTGAGAAGGAAGCAACGCTAGGATGTTGTGAGATGATATTGTCCTATCCCCTCCTCCCTTTAACAACTGATGGAATTAGAGACACCAGAGCAAAAACCTCAGCACTGAAGTTTCCAAGCTTGTAAATGTCAGAGCCAGGTGACTCAGGAATCCCAACTCCTTCCCTATTGGGGGGGGGGGGTATTCTACTGCTTGGAAAGGAAGTCCTCTGTGGAGGCTACCATGAAGGTTATGAAGGCTGATGCTTACAGGACTAGCAGAGAAGAATTCTGGAGTTCGGAGAGAATGTATTAGATGGGGAACCTGAAAAAACCATGGAAACTAGAAAAAAAAAAAAAAGAAGCAGCTGAGTGTAGTATTAAGACAACAAACATTAAAATGATTACCTTGAGTCAATCACTTAATATCTCTGGATACTATGCATTTACTTGAGTTTGAATAGGCCAGCAAGTTGAGGACCTGTATGGGCCACTTGTTTTGTCAAGTGCCTTTTTTTGTTTTTGTTTTTACAGATGAATAAACAAACACAAATCTAAGGTCTCAAAAATGATAGAGTTAATTGTGAAACTAGAAAGCAAAGAATTTTGCAAAATTATGGTGATAATCTCTCCTTTGTCTAAGCTTTAGAGTTGCTTGAAAAATCTAATAAAGTATATGAAAAACACCATTAAAAACTGGTTCTTATCCCATTTTTCCTGAGACAGGGAGCATCTTCTCAAATACAGAGCTAAAAGTGGGAGGTTCTGGGGAACTAGAACAAAATGTCAGTGATGCTAGGTACAATGTACATTTAATGTATTACATCAGTTCAAATATTTTATATATATATATATATAGTACAATTCTATGGACAGAGGTCAAGGATGTTTTGAGTTGAAAAAAATGCAGCTTGTACCTCAAACTGAAGAGTATCTATGATTCAGACCAAAGAACTTTGTGTCCTCAGGGCCAAAACCTGAGAATAATAGCTTTGGAACAGCTGAGAGAGTGCCAACAGACGGGGAAGAGTGATAGATTCAGGGGTAGATAGAGTAAAAAAAAAAAAAAAAATACAGTGGATGGACAACTGTAAAAGGAAGGTTCCAGCAAAAAAATGGCATCAAGCCAAGCCAGGATGAATTTATCTCAAACTGGGCATACATGGTGTAACTTCCTTTTGCATTTCAACTTAATTCTGTTACTGTCTTGGTTTACTTTTAGACACTTCTACAGTAGTAAAAAGAATGAAGAGAAGGCATAGCAAAGAAACTCAAAAGCAAAATGTTCAAATTTTCATAGACCATTATTTTCTGAAAAGCAAAACTAAGAATTCAAACGTAGCAAAACAGGGTGTGTCCGCTTTGAATGTGCACTTAATCTCATGAAAATTAGGTATTCTTTTACTGTGATTTCTGAGGGCTTCTCTGGTGCCTCAAACAATAAAGAATCTGCCTACAGTGCAGGAGACTCGAGTTTCATCCCTTGGTTGGGAAGATCCCCTGGAGAAGGGAATGGCGACCCACTCCAGTATTCTTGCCTGGAGAATTCCATGGACAGAGGAGCCTGGCGGGCTACAGTCCAGGAGTTACAAAGACTCAGACAAGCCTGAGTGAGTAACATTTTACTGTGATTTATGTAGGAGTAAATACATTTCCAGTATGGCTCCACAGAAGTGAAGTCTAGCCCCAAGCCCACTACTTGAAATGGTAATGGTGTTGAATCCATCAGGTTTCCTCTGTGAGTTTCATTTGCTTCCTCTATATAAAAGGCCCCTTGAACCAGAACACCTCCAAATTCCTTTGAAATTCAAAAACTTTATAATTAGGGAATCACAAAATTCAGATTCTGGTAATTTGATTCTTCCTTAACATTTTTATCTCCTGCTGGAAAGGTGACATTCTTGGTCACCCAGTGAAATTGGGAGGCAAGTGACAGAGGTAATTGATATTCCTACAGACTGTGAGATATCTAACCAGACAGATCTTTTGAGT
This sequence comes from Neotragus pygmaeus, assembly GCA_006410875.1. Taxonomy (NCBI): domain Eukaryota; kingdom Metazoa; phylum Chordata; class Mammalia; order Artiodactyla; family Bovidae; genus Neotragus; species Neotragus pygmaeus. The sequence continues at coordinate 249,491 of SJYV01025286.1, forward strand.
CCTACCTCCAAGACTTACTGGCCAGAGAACTGCAACTGGTCGCAAAGTTTAAGATCACTCATTTGAAAATGATGTTGGCTATAACTCAGTGTGACTGTGGCGATTGAATAAGACAGTGTCACAGTGTCTGGCACATGGTCTGCAGCCCATAATTTTTTTCTTGCTTGCTTTCCTTTTGGATTAAACTGACATAATACATAGTTTATAGTTAAAAGAGTAAAACATAATAAAGAACTTGAAAAACTAAATTTCTGCTCTCCATCATAATGAGTATTTACCATCAGCCCCAATACAAGGACCATCCATTTGTGGTCATCTCGACCTGCCTTCACAACTTCCAGGCTAGTTTCCTTTAATAACATTTTTAAATAAAGTGAAATAATTAATACAGATATGAAATCTACAGCACCACTAAATTTCAGTTTTAAATTTCTATAAATACTTATTCCTAATGATTCCATTGAAATTTCAGTAATTAGTACAAGTGATTTAAACCAAAGCATTTTTGGCTTCATGACAACAGATACAGCTACTATGGTTATTTATTGTATGAATTGCTATACACCATTTCTTTTTATTCTCCCCACAGTGATGTTAATTTGTTTTGGTAGCAGCAGAATAAAGCAGTTGTCCTAGCCATATCACTTACTGGGTTGGCAAACAATGACTTTAATTCCTCTTTGAACTGACATGGAATGAATCAGAAGATTCTGTTCTTGAGTGGTTCAGTTTACTCAATATCTGTATTTATCAACTTTAATATACATATGCATCTTCAAAATAACTATACAACACACACATCCATGAATATACTTACACAAAGGTAATGTTTAAAAAATAAATTACTTCATCTATAGGTGCTGATTTTATTCAAAGCACACTGGCACTGTTAACACCTAGTACACGGTCCTAATTTGAGGAATCATTCTCAAAAGGGGCTGAACAAATTCCAATTTGCAATACCAAGTAGGCTCATAAGGAAAGGGTTATCATTTCTTTAATGAGTGGGGCTCTGACCCCTTCATTCAAGGTCAGACTGTGAAAATGTTAAATGACACATGAGGCATGAATATTCATTTGACACCTAGATATACACACACCAATGTTTGTTTTCATATAAGTTACTGGTGTGGTAGAGATTTCTCATTAAAAGACAAATTTTTGATTGAAAACTGTTACTAGCTTACCAAAGCACTGTCTGCTTTTACAATATATATGGCATTTGATCAAGAATGCCACAAGGGCAGCCACTCTCTCAATAGGCTTTGGCACTCTGAAATACACACCTGGGATCTGTCCCTCCCAAAATTAGATCACTAACTTGCAATCAGTTTTATCTGTGTCCAAAAGGGCTTCAGGCAAATATGATGATTCACAGGCTGAAAATGATCATTCCCCTCCATTCCCTCTTCCTGCACCATCAAATGCCTTCACGTTCTGCCTTTTCTTGGCTGAATTGCTGCAAGAGTGTTCTGATTGATCTGCCAAGTTCTAGTCTTACTTCTCTCAAATATGTTTTTCACATTGCAGTCAAATCTGATCTGGCCTCTCTTTTAAATAGTCAAAACTATTAACACAACTGAGGGATCTCTGGTGCTTTGTCTTGTTGCTTCTCTGCCTTGTGAGCTCTGTCCCAGTCATCTTGAGACACTTGCAGTGCTCAGAACTGGATGTGTATATTCTTGCTTCTGGGCTTTCCCAGTGGATCAAAGGTAAAGAATCTGCCTGCATTGCCAGAGACGTGGGTTCAGTTCCTGGATTGGGAAGATCCCCTGGAAGAGGGCATGGCAACCCCTCCAGTATTCTTGCCTGGAGAATCCCACGGACAGGGAAGCTTGGTGGGCTGAAGTCCATAGGGTCACAAAGAGTCAGACACGACTGAAGTGACTGAGCATATATGCACTCTTGCCTCCAGGTCTCTGCACATTCTATACCCTCTGCCCAAACTGTTAGCTCTCCTCCTCCCAGCCTTCCCATCAGCCCCTAGAGCTTCACTAGATGAACTCTTGGCTTCTTTCTTTTAGATATTAATGTAGCTGTGACTCCCTCTAAGAATCCTTTCCTGACACTCCTCCAATCTCTTCTTAAGAGCTCACGATTTGTCCCTACATGATATTGATTACTTGTATGTGGGACTCGGCATACTGTACCATAATTTCTGGGATTCCCTTATAGCTCAGTCTGTAAAGAATCTGCCTGTAATGCAGGAGACCTGGGTTCAATTCCTGGGTTGGGAATAGCCCCTGGAGAAGGAAATGGCAACCTACTTCAGTATTCTTGCCTGAGAAATCCCATGGACAGAAGAGCCTGGCAGGCTACAGTCCTTAGGGTCGCAAAGAGACAGATACAACCTAGCAACTAAACCACAACCACCATAATATCTGGTTTGCTTTTTTGTCTCTCCGATAAAATATTCTTATAAACTCCTTGAGTGCAAAGATTATATATTATCAGCTGTGGTGTTATACCACAAGAAGAATAACCAGCACTTAATAGATGCTTAATAAATACTAATAATAAATAAATAAAAATAATTAAAGTTAGTTATAAAGCTTCATATGTTTAAGATATCTTTATTCATTTACTTCCAAACAAAAATGCCATTTCAATCTAAGAAATATGCTTTACTTAATAAATGAATAATGAAAACAATCTTAAATTATTCTATGTTTAATTATAAAAATATGCATCCTTTAAATAAATATTGTTAAATTTACTTTCATCTGAAAGCCTGTTACTCAATTTCACCAAATAGAAAAACATAAGAAAAATAAACTGAAATTTTAAAACATTCCTTTCTTCCTTCTATTTCAAAGAAAGCAAATGTGGAAAAAGTAGCCTTAATCCTAGCCTTTGCTGATCATTTCCCATATAACTCATTTAACTACCCTACTTCGATGGCTTCAGTTAACTATTCTGGTTGCCAACTGCTGCACAACAAATCACCCCAAATTTAATTGCATAAAAATAAGGATCGTTTATTATCATCGTTCAGGGTTCTGGGTGCTGACCTGGTTCAGCTAATTGATTGTTGCTTCGTGCCTCTCATATGGTTTTGGTCAGATGGTGAACTTGAGTTATTTTGATCATTTCTTCAGTCATATGTCTCCTGATGGATGCTGGCTGTCAGCTGCAGCTTCAGTGGGAGCTGTTGGCCAAAATACTTACAAGTAACCTTTCTCCATGGACTAGGTTTCTGCAAAGCATGGAAGCTAGGTGCCAAGAACAGTTACTAGTCTTTCTAACCTAGTCTCTAAACTCATGCAGGCTTGTTTCCCTCCAGTTTGTTCTTTGGAAAGAGGTTCATAAGGCCAGCCTATATTTTAAAGAGAAGAGACTTGGACTCTACCTCTTGGTGAGAGGGCATGTTTTAAAGCCATCAGATTTACCTAACCACTAGTTCTCATTCTTGGTTTTTTGTTTTGGTGGGTTTTTTTTTTTTTTTTTTTTGGTNGTTCATAAGGCCAGCCTATATTTTAAAGAGAAGAGACTTGGACTCTACCTCTTGGTGAGAGGGCATGTTTTAAAGCCATCAGATTTACCTAACCACTAGTTCTCATTCTTGGTTTTTTGTTTTGGTGGGTTTTTTTTTTTTTTTTGGCTGCACAAGGCATGTGGGATCCTAGCCCGCTGACAAGGAATTGAACATGTAGCCCCTCCATTTGAAGTGGTGGTAGTGGTTTAGTCATTAAGTCATTTCCAACTTTTGTAATCCCATGACTGTAGCCCACCAGGCTCTTCTGTCTCTGGGATTTCCCAGGCAAGGATACTGGAGTGGGTTGCCATTTTCTTCTCCAGGGGATCTTCCTGACCCAGGGATTGAATACAGGTCTCCTATGTTACAGGCAGATTCTTTACCAACTGAGCCACCAGGGAAGCTCCCTTTGAAGGGCAGAGTCCTAACTACTAGACAGTTAGGTAAATCCCTAAACATTCTTCTTTCTAATGGTCATACTACTTCACCCGCCCCTCTCACTGCAAACTTGTTTCCCCAGCATTTGATTGTCTGTTCCTTCATGTTTGCATTTTCTTTCTGTAAGGTAAGCTCAGCCTATTGAGAGACTACATAGGCGCCAGCGTTTATAATCCTGCATCCATGTGGACATGAGACTGTTTGTGCTGGATCTGAGAGAATGGGTACCTGTGTGTTCACATGTGTGGAAGGATGCAGCTGCTTCAAGATGTACTCCATTGTTGCTCTAAACTCCCCTCTATTTTTCTCTATTAAATCAACTGATATACGTAAGACTATTGGAAACTGTGGTTTTCTTAAGTTATGGTTGACTTTCTCTGAATCAAAAGTGGCTGATTCTCTTTTAAAATATTCTGTTCAGGGTGATAGAAAGAACATCTGAAAATAGATCATAGTGAGAGTTGTACGTTGTCGATGTAATTAATGACACTGAATTGTATAAGTGGTATTAATTGGCAAGTGATATATATACATATATTTACATACATATATGTATATGATGTATACATATACACATATGTATATAGAAAGACAAAGAATTGTAGTTTAAAAAATCAGTAATGGTGTATACTAAAAACCATTGAATTGTTGCAGTTTAAATGGGTGAACTTGGCTGAGATATGAATTACATCTCAATCAAATTGTTAAAAATGTTCAAGGAAGAGATATGGATACTGCTTTTCATTACCCACAATTCTAAAGAAAGGTGTTCTTTTATCCATGGTATTCTCTTGGCAAGAATACTGAAGTGGGTTGTCATTGTTTTCTCCAGGGGATCCTCCCCACCCAAGGATTGAACCTAAGCCCCCTGCACTGCAGGTGGATTCTTTACTGACTGAGCCACTGGCTATTCTGTTCAATAATAGAAGAAAGAAAATTATGTATTATGCAGTCATTATGTTTATAAACAGTGATATACGGCTTACTGGTTACTGTTACAGTACAGGCTATTACTTGTATACATTTTGCCAGCTTTACATTTTCAGAGATTTATTTTAGGTCTTTGGTGCTTTTGTCTGTTTTATGGACAATTATCAGAGGCTCTTTATGCTCCCAAATTGGAAGCACTTTATCTATGCTGACACTATGT
>SJYV01025286.1:259178-301169 GCA_006410875.1 Neotragus pygmaeus
TTCTCATGATGTACTCTGCATATAAGTTAAATAAGCAGGGTGACAATATACAGCCTTGACGTACTCCTTTTCCTATTTGGAACCAGTCTGTTGTTCCATGTCCAGTCCTAACTGTTGCTTCCTGACCTGCATACAGATTTCTCAAGAGGCTGGTTACATGGTCAGGTGTTCCCATCTCTTTCAGAATTTTCTACAGTTTATTGTGATCCACAGAGTCAAAGGCTTCGGCATAGTCAATAAAGCAGAAATGGATGTTTTTCTGGAACTCTCTTTTTCCATGATCCAGCGGATGTTGGCAATTTGATCTCTGGTTCCTCTGCCTTTTCTAAAACCAGCTTGAACACCAGGAAGTTCACAGTTCACGTATTGCTGAAGCCTGGCTGGACCACTCATATTTCTGAATATCTGGTTCCAGTTCTACTCTAGTCCATCACATCCCATTCAGTCCTATCAGGGACTACCACCCTCAGCCCATCCTTCTATTAGAGTTTAGCTTGTTAGTAAATAGAAAAAATTACACTGGTCTGATTAATATAAATAGGCTCTTTCTGCTCCATTACATGGATATTGAGAACATACAGAAAATGTGTCAGATACTCAAGATCTAGAGAATCAGAGAACAGCAAGGAGAGATTTAAAAAAAAAAAAAAACCTTCTTCAATGAAAAATGCAAAGAAATAGAAGAAAATCATAGAAAGGGAAAGACTAGAGATCTCTTCAAGAAAGCTTGAGATATCAAAGGGACACTTCATGTTAGGATGGGCATGATAAAGGATAGAAACAATAAACACTTAACAGAGGCAGAAGAGATTAAGTAGATGTAGCAAAAGTATACAGAACTGTATAAAAAAGATCTTGTTGAGCTAGATAATGACTTTGGTGTGGTCACTCACCTGGAGTCAAATATCCTGCAGTGTGAAGTCAAGCAAACCTTAAGAAGCATTACTATGAACAAAGCTAGTGGAGGTGATGGAATTCCAGCTGAGCTATTTAAAATACTAAAAGATGATGCTGTTAAAGTGCTGCGCTCAATTGTCAGCAAATTTGGAAAACCCAGCAGTGACCATAGGAAAAGGTAAGTTCTCATTCAAATTCCAATAGTCCTAAAGAATGTTCAAACTGCCACAAAGTTGAGCTTACACATGGGAAGTAAGAAAGAAAGCAAGGGAATTCCAGAAGAACTTTTATTTCTGTTTCATTGACTACTAGAAAGCCTTTGACTGTGTGAATCATAGCAAACTGTGGAAAATTCTTAGAGATGGGAATACCAAACCATCTTACCTGTCTCCTGAGAAATACATTTGAGGGTCAAGAAGCAACAGTTAGAACCAAACATGGAAAAAGAGACAAGTTCAAAATTGGGAAAGGAGTATGAAGAGGCTGTGTACTATCACCCTGCTTATTTAATTTATATGCGAAGTACATCATGCAAAATGCCAGGCTGGGTGAGTTACAAGCTGGAATCAAGATTGCCAAGAGAAATATCAACAATCTCAGACACGCAGATAATACCATTTTAATGGCAGAATGCAGAGAGGAACTAAAGAGTCTTTTGATGAGAATAAAGGAGAGTGAAAAAAAAAACTGGCTTAAAATGTAACATTAAAAAATCTAAGACCATGGCATTCAGTCCCACTACTTCATGGCAAATAGAAGGGGAAAATGTGGAAGTAATGACAGATTTTCTCTTCTTGAGCTCTAAAATCACTGTGGATGGTGACTGTAGCCATGAAATTAGAAGACACTTGCTTCTTGAAAAGAAGGCTATGACAAACCTAGAGAGTATATTAAAAAGTAAAGACANGGCAAATAGAAGGGGAAAATGTGGAAGTAATGACAGATTTTCTCTTCTTGAGCTCTAAAATCACTGTGGATGGTGACTGTAGCCATGAAATTAGAAGACACTTGCTTCTTGAAAAGAAGGCTATGACAAACCTAGAGAGTATATTAAAAAGTAAAGACATCACTTTGCTGACAAAGGGCCATGTAGTAAAAGCTATGGTCTTTCCAGTAGTCACACATGGATGTGAGAGTTGGACCATAAAGAAGGCTGAGCATTGAAGAACTGATGCTTTTGAACTGTGGTGCTGGAGAAGAGACTCTTGAGGGTCCCTTGGACAGCAAAGAGATAAAACCAGTCAATCCTAAGGGAAATCAACCCTGAATACTCACTGGAAGGACTGATGCTGAAGCTGAAGCTCCAGTACTTTGGGTATTTGATGAGAAGAACTGACCCATTGGGAAAGACCCTAAAGCTGGGAAAAATTGAAGCAAAAGGAGAAGAGGGTGACAGAGGATGAGATGGCTGGATAACATCAGTGATTCAATAGACATGAATTTGGGCGAACTCCATGGGTGGGACATAGAGTCCTGGCGTGCTGCAGTCCATGGGGTCTCCAAGTCATGGGGACACGACTTAGTGACTGAATAACAACAANTGGATTCATGTTGATGTATGGCAAAGCCAATAGAGCATTGTAAAGTAAAATAAAGTTAAAAAAAAAAAAGTAGGAAATAATTTTTAAATGTTATCTAATCAAAATGGATTTTTCAAAAGGGTCATGACACTGATTTTAAGGAACAAGTGTCCTGTAAATACCTAACCTAAGGAAATGCTAGTAGGAACTATCAGAGGGCAATTAATCTGGGATAAACAAGTAATCAAACACAAAATTCCAGACATACACACACATATACTCAGATAATATCTGTAAATGTATTTATTACACCATATTCCCCAAATTAGAGGTCATTTTTAATGATTTTACATGTGTATATATATATATATATATATATACATATATATACACATATATATGAAGTGAAATGAAGTCGCTCAGTCATGTGCGACTCTTTGTGACCCCATGGACTGTCCCCAGGCTCTTCCCTCCATGGGATTCTCCAGGCAAGAGTACTGGAGTGGGTTGCCATTTCCTTCTCCAGGGGATCTTCCTGACTCAGGGATTGAACCTGGGTCTCCCACTTTCCAGGCAGACGCTTTAACCTCTGAGCCACCAGGGAAGCCCTATATATATGTGTGTGTGTGTGTATATATATATGTGTGTGTGTATATATATGTGTGTGTGTGTGTGTGTGTGTGTATATACACACATATATATATAATATCCAGGACCTTTCTATTGAGACAAAACTGAAAATGTAAATTGAATGTGAAATTTCCAGTTAGCATTCTAAACACTTACCATTCTTCTGATTCTACTAATATGGTGGACTATATATATATATATATNTGTGTGTGTATATACACACATATATATATAATATCCAGGACCTTTCTATTGAGACAAAACTGAAAATGTAAATTGAATGTGAAATTTCCAGTTAGCATTCTAAACACTTACCATTCTTCTGATTCTACTAATATGGTGGACTATATATATATATATATTTAATTTCCTAATATAAAACACCAAGAAATGAAAAAGAAATGTAAAATATGATATTTCAGCTATTTACCTCAGATTAAGCAAAGTGTGAGAAATCACTAGAATCTAAGTGAAGAAAAAGATGAAAACCAGAGTAAGATTATGTTGATGCTTAGCATTGATGAAGCAACTCAATAAAAAGAAAAAAAAATTACACAGGCAAAAAACTGAATGGACATTTTTCCAAAGAAAATATACAGATGGCCAATAGGTACATGAAAAGGTGCTCAACATTACTAATCATCAGAGAAATGCAAATCAAAACCAAAATGAATTATCTCATTACACCTGTCAGACGGTTTATCATCAAAAAGTCTACAAATAACAAATGCTGGTGAGGATGAGGAGAAAAGGGAACTATCATACATTGTTGTTGAGAATGTAAATTAGCGCAGTCTCTATGGAAAACAGTATGAAGGGTTCTCAAGAAACTAAAAATAGAACCACCATATGATCCAGCAATTCTGTATCTAGATACATATCTGAAGAAAACAAAAACACTAATTTGAAAAGATACATGCAACCCCATGTTCATAGCAGCATCACTTACAATACTTGAGATATGGAAGCAACCTGAGTGTCTATCAAAAGATGAATGGATACATAAGTTCAGTCACTCAGACATGTCTGATTCTTCGTGACTCCTTGGACTGCAGCACGCCAGGCTTCGTGGATAAATAAGATAGAGAAATGTGCGTGTGTGTGTGCGTGTGTGTATAACAGAATACTACTTAGACATAAAAAAGGATTAAATTTTGCCATTTGTAACAACATAAATGGACCTGGAGGATATTATGCTTAGTGACGTTAGTCAAAACAGAAGGAGACGAATACTGGATTTTATCACTTATATGTGGAGCCTAAAAAATAAAACAAATAAATACATATAACAAAACAGAAACTGACTTACAGAGACAGAGAACAAGCTAGTGGCTACCAGTGGGGAAATAGAAGGATTGAGAGGCAAGATAAGGGTAGGAGATTAAGAGGTCCAAACTACTACATATGCAATAAATAAACTACAAGGATAGACAGGGAGGCCTGGCATGCTGCGGTTAATGGGGTTGCAAAGAGTTGGACACTACTGAGAGACTGAACTGAACTGAACTGAACTGATATATTATACAGCACAGGGGATATAGTCAATACTTTATAATAACTTTAAATAGACTATAAGCTATAAAAAGATAGAATCACTATGTTGTACACCTGAAACTAATATAATATGGTAAAACAACTATTCTTTTTAAAAAATATAAAAGTTCACTAGAAGCTGAAAAAGCAAGTCTCTTAACTTTCAGAGCATTTAAGGGAATAAAATATTAATTATAAATACCAATCCAAAATACCAAAAAGCTAAGAGTAGAAAAGTCAAGACAAATGAAAAATACAAAGCATTATACTTAACGACATTAAAATATACCAGAAACAACATGCAATGTGACTGGATGTCACTTGTCATCCACTTGCCAGTTAAATATTGGAAATTTTCTGTGATACAGTCAAAAGAGACATACCTGAAGTATAAAACCTAAAGTTTGAAACAAAAGTAAAACCTCACAAGATTTGTACAAGTAAAATAAAAACATTATAGGCCAATGTTTCATGGGCAGACATGCAAAATCCATTCCAAATGGATTGTAGATATAGATATAATTGTGAGAGAGAAAAATATATCTTTATATCTAAGATTTTAACATAGAAAATGCAGTCATAATCTTAAGTTACAAAAGTATTTCTTAAAGAAGACTCAAGGAAGAATTAACAATAAAAGAAATGACATAAATTGGATTTTACTAAAGTCGAGAACCTCTGTTTTTCAAGAGATGTTANAAATTTTGCCATTTGTAACAACATAAATGGACCTGGAGGATATTATGCTTAGTGACGTTAGTCAAAACAGAAGGAGACGAATACTGGATTTTATCACTTATATGTGGAGCCTAAAAAATAAAACAAATAAATACATATAACAAAACAGAAACTGACTTACAGAGACAGAGAACAAGCTAGTGGCTACCAGTGGGGAAATAGAAGGATTGAGAGGCAAGATAAGGGTAGGAGATTAAGAGGTCCAAACTACTACATATGCAATAAATAAGCTACAAGGATAGACAGGGAGGCCTGGCATGCTGCGGTTAATGGGGTTGCAAAGAGTTGGACACTACTGAGAGATTGAACTGAACTGAACTGAACTGATATATTATACAGCACAGGGGATATAGTCAATACTTTATAATAACTTTAAATAGACTATAAGCTATAAAAAGATAGAATCACTATGTTGTACACCTGAAACTAATATAATATGGTAAAACAACTATTCTTTTTAAAAAATATAAAAGTTCACTAGAAGCTGAAAAAGCAAGTCTCTTAACTTTCAGAGCATTTAAGGGAATAAAATATTAATTATAAATACCAATCCAAAATACCAAAAAGCTAAGAGTAGAAAAGTCAAGACAAATGAAAAATACAAAGCATTATACTTAACGACATTAAAATATACCAGAAACAACATGCAATGTGACTGGATGTCACTTGTCATCCACTTGCCAGTTAAATATTGGAAATTTTCTGTGATACAGTCAAAAGAGACATACCTGAAGTATAAAACCTAAAGTTTGAAACAAAAGTAAAACCTCACAAGATTTGTACAAGTAAAATAAAAACATTATAGGCCAATGTTTCATGGGCAGACATGCAAAATCCATTCCAAATGGATTGTAGATATAGATATAATTGTGAGAGAGAAAAATATATCTTTATATCTAAGATTTTAACATAGAAAATGCAGTCATAATCTTAAGTTACAAAAGTATTTCTTAAAGAAGACTCAAGGAAGAATTAACAATAAAAGAAATGACATAAATTGGATTTTACTAAAGTCGAGAACCTCTGTTTTTCAAGAGATGTTATCAAAAGAGTGTGTGAGACAACAAAAGAGACACAGACATATAGAACGGACTTCTGACCTCGGAGGGAGAGGGAGAGGGTGGGATGATCTGACAGAATGGCATTGAAGCATGTATACTATCATGTAAGAAACGAGGCGCCGGTCTATGTTCGATGCCGGATGCTTGGAGCTGATGCACAGGGATGATCCAGAGAGATGATGTGGCGTGGGAGGTGGGAGGGGGATTCAGGATTGGGAGCTCGTATACACCTGTGGTGGATTCATGTCGATATATGGCAAAACCAATACAGTATTGTAAAGTAGAATAAAGTAAAAATTTAAAAAATAAATAAATAAACATTTAAAATTTAAAAAAAGAGTGAAAAGGCATTCTAAAATTAGAAGATGCTGGCAATTCATATATCCATCAAAAGATTTTCCTAAACATCAAAGAAAAACAAAAAGACAATCTAGTTACAAATGGCTAGACCCTTGGAAAAGCATGTCCTAAAGAGAATGTCCATGCTTTGATAAATATCATTGTTCATTAAGAAAATGGCTGCTTAAATCACAATACTATGCCTATCAATATCCACTACAATGGCTTCAGTGTTTTTAATTGAAAGGAGTTATGGCAATGTGGAGCAAATGGGCTATGATCCACTACTGATGGGAAAATAAATTGGTAAAACCACTTAGGAAAATACTCAGTATCTACTGAACATAACTATACACTATTATTAAAACCTAAGAATTCAGTTATTGGGCATAAACTCAAGAAGTGTACATTCATTATGTATACCAAAATCATGAATTGAAAATAAATAGTATTCTCAATACCATAAAACTACAAACAACCCTAATTCTATCAAAAATAGAATTGACAAATAAAATATGGTATTTTCCATAAAATGAAACACTACACAATAGTAAAAAATTAATAGTTACTACTACACATAGAAACATCAGTCAGTCTCACAAATATTATATTGAATTAAGTGAAATATTAAAAATATTCTGTATTGTTCTAACAATATAATGTTAAAGGCAATGGAAGCTAATCTACAGTTTGCCTTCAGTGGAGTTATGGTTAGGAAGAAATGTGGAGTACTCTTCTATATTTCGATCTGGATTGAGGTTATCAAGGTGTGTTTATTTGCAAAGATCTATCAAACTGCAAATGTATGATTTGTATATTTAAAATATAATTTTAAAGATACTATCTTTTGCCTTCCACCCTTTGATTTCCTACTGGTACCTCCCACTGGCTGAGCCCGTGAGAAGCCAGAGGGGAGAGAGCAAATCATTGCGGTGGATAGAATATCAGGGTGCTAGAGCCCTGAGCAAAGCCAGAAGTACATCTAAAGTGGCCAAAGGAGAATAACTAGCTCAGGGGCAGTTCTCAATGCACATTGCAGCTTAGATTATAACCTTGGAAAACTGGAAATAGATTGAATGTCCATGATCAAGTGAATGAATAAATTGCATCCAAAATAACTATACGATGGTATATCCTATATCATTGCAAATTAGAGGTGAATGAGTCAGGAATAATGAACAAACTAAAGCACAAAATGGAACTTCAGAAAGAAAACACAGGGTGACATCAATTTTCTGTATTTTTAAAACATATATGATTGTGTGTGTTTTTTAATCACTCAGCTGTGTCCAACTGTTTAGCACTAGAAGTAAAATGCTTAAGAAAATTAATATCAAATTCAGAATAGCTATTTTTTTCCTGGAGAAGAGTGAAATGTGGGCATAGTTTTTACTTGTATTTGTAATATTTTGTGTCCTAAGCTATGGGACAGTTATCTATGTGTTGATTGCATCACTCCTTACACCCTGGTGAATATAAAAGTATTTCACAATAAAACACAATAAAAAATTCTGAGCTCATAGAATATCTGTTTTATAGGGCATTACATGAATTGGGAATTAAAAAAGTAATCATTCCCATAGGGTTAATTTTGACCCATCAATGAAGGGTGAGTGGACCCCATCAACACAGCACATCCTTGACATGTTAGACATCCTAGACTAAGGGCAGGATCTGGATGCCCTGTTTGAGAGCAACTGTGTGCAGTTATGGGCTTCCCAGGTGGCACTAGTGGTAAAGAACCTGCTTGCCAGGTTCCAAATGTAAGAGATTAGGGTTTGAGCCCTGGGTCAGGAAGATCCTCTGAAGAGGGCAAAGCAACTCACTCCAGTATTCTTGCCTGGAGAATCCCATGGACAGAGGAGCCTGGCAAGGCTACAGTACATAAGGTCACAAAGAATTGGACCCCACTGAAGTGACTTAGCATGCAACACACACACACACACACACACACACACACACATGAAGCGACTTAGCAGCAGCAGCAAGTGCAGTTGTGGAAGTTATTTGGGGATAATAGAGTCATCCATGGCTTTTGAACACAGCAGAGATAACTAGCCCACAAAGAGATTTAATCCTCAGCTTTGACTCATCAGCCTAATGCTCTCTAAAACTGAATTCACTTTAGTAAATGTATATATGCTTCGTGATGTTTTCTACTGTGATGCTTATATCTATTTATGTAACTGTTAACGATACTTACTATCAAATGACTATTCTGATTTGTATTCCTTGAAAGTTATTTAATATACTTTTTTTTTCTTTTTGAGGAAGACTTTTAGGTATTCTTGCTTTCTACTCATTTAAAGGTTTAAAATTTACTTCCTTAGATCATATCTTTATCCTTGTAATAATGCCTAATAGAGCTGTCCTTATTTTGCAAGCATAACAAAGACTATATGTTGTGTAATCCTAGAGGCTTTCTGATGAGTACTGCATAAGTTGAGGTCCATTTAACAAATATGATCTCATGCACTGTCAGCATATGTGTACTCACTATAATTAAAATGCAATAACAAGAAATGCATGGCAAATGAGTTTTAAACCTCTACCGACATATGAAATAACTTCTCCCTCCCAGGGTCAATTGAACCACATTTCTCACTTATTTTACCCTACGTCTCCACATAGATCTATAATAGTAAGGGGAAAAAAATTCCCTTTCTCATTACAGAGAAACACTGTAATAATTTAATTTCATTGCTCAAGCTAAGGACTTTTAAATATCACAATTTCTATGGCAATCCCTTTTCCATTTATTGTACTGGAGAATATCTTTTTATTCAAACTGCATCCATAATATCAAGTGCAAGCAAATTACAGCTAAACCAATCACAGCATGGTATCTCTTGAATTAATATTCTTAAACAATGAACATAATTTCAGAAATGCTTCCATGTTTCTCTCAACATGGAAGGAATCAATTCAGTGTGTCTTGTGATCACTAAACCTAAAGACTTAAAGTGGAAAATTTCAGGATCCCAACACTTGGCCTCAAAATTTATTAACAAAACATCTGGACTTTGGATATTTTTCTTTGATTAAGGTTGGCATTTGTTCAGCTAAGCATTTAGCTGTAAGGAGAGCTTCTTCCCTCAGACTGCTGTTTGCAGGGCATGTGCAAATAGTTTCTCCTCCACAAACACCTATGGCAGCTAATACATCCCACTGTCTAGAATAATCTGAAGATTGGATTTATTTAGATAATGGTGTACTTTGTAACTGTGGAAAGCACTTTCATCTACATAGGAAGAATTTTCTATAAAGTTTCATTTGATATCGTACAGACACATCTTTAATTTGTTTTTTTTTTAATTTTATTTTTACTTTATTTTACTTTACAATACCGTATTGGTTTTGCCATACATTGACATGAATCCGCCATGGGTGTACACGAGCTTCCAATCCTGCATCCCCCTCCCACCTCCCACTCCATATCATCTCTCTGGATCAACCCCATGCACCAGCCCCAAGCATCCTGTATCCTATATCAAACATAGGCTGGCGCTTCATTTCTTACATGATAATATACATGTTTCAATACCATTCTCCCAAATAATCCCATCCTCTCATTCTCCCTCAGAGTCTGAAAGTCCATTCTATACATCTGTGTCTCTCTTGCTATCTCACATACAGGGTCATCATTACCATCTTTCTAAATTCCATATATATGTGTCAGTATACTGTATTGGTGTTTTTCTTTCTGGCTTACATCACTCTGTATACTCGGCTCCAGCTTCATCATGGACAGAATAAATCATTTGTTTCCTTTGAGAAATAACAAGACAGTTAAACATTTTTGTTGGTGTTATTGGACATTACATGTTATTTACTTACCCTAACAAGGAACTTCTTGTGTTATTTTCTTCTTTNCTCGGCTCCAGCTTCATCATGGACAGAATAAATCATTTGTTTCCTTTGAGAAATAACAAGACAGTTAAACATTTTTGTTGGTGTTATTGGACATTACATGTTATTTACTTACCCTAACAAGGAACTTCTTGTGTTTTTTTCTTCTTTTTCTTTTTCAAAAAAGTGGCATTGGAACAAAACCCTCAATGCCCACAGCATCTTTTCCATACTCTGGAAGCCAGAGCCAGACTGGGAGCCCAACCAAGATTGGAACTAAAACTGAAGTCCTCACCTTCAGCACCATCCCTGAGATACCTGTTCCTTTATGGTCTTTTAACATTCAGTTTTGTGAATGTTAAATGTCTACAACACATGGCATTTTTTTTTAAGTAAGAAGGAAAAACATGAATGAACACATTGAAACTTATTAAATTAAATGTCACTAATGAACAATTCTGAAAGATGATGCTATGAAAGTGCTGCATTCAACATGCGAGCATACCTGGAAAACTCAGCAGTGGCCACAGGAATGGGAAAGGTCAGTTTTCATTCCAGTCCCAAAGAAAGGCAATGCCAAAAATGCTCAAACTACTGCACAATTGCGCTCATCTCACATGCTAGTAAAGTAATGCTCAAAATTCTCCAAGCCAGGCTTCAGCAATACGTGAACCGTGAACTTCCAGATGTTCAAGCTGGTTTTAGAAAAGGCAGAGGAACCAGAGATCAAATTGCCAACAGCCCCTGGATNTTTTTTTTAATTAATTAATTTATTTATTTTTTAATTTAACTTTACAATACTCTATTGGGTTTGCCATACATCGACATGAATCCACCACAGGTGTACACAAGCTCCCAATCCCGAATCCCCCTCCCACCTCCCACCCCACAACGTCTCTCTGGATCATCCCCGTACACCAGCCCCAAGCATCCTGCATCCTGTATCAAACATAGACTGGTGATTCGTTTCTTACATAATAGTATATATGCTTCAATGCCATTCTCCCAGATCATCCCGCCCTCTCCTACTCCCTCTGAGGCCAAAAGTCCATTGTCTATGTCTGTGTCCTAAGTGCCTCACTCTATCTACACCAGCCTATGTTTTCCCATCGATGCTCTGAGACAAGAACCAATACAGAGAACAAATTTGATGGGAGAATTCATAGACCTGGTTCTAAGAATTAAAAATCATACAGACGACACTCAGTTTTGACTGTGGGCTAGAAAACATTTCAGGGTCAGTCAATTATAGCTTGGAGATAAGCCTCACGCTCACTGAATGAAGTGATGATTAATTAAAGACATGGCTATGTTCACAATCATTGGCCATGCATAATCATTCCCACCAACACTAAATGGACTACATGGATAGCATGAAAAATCCTAACACAAAGCCATCTCAGGACTGACCTTCAAAAAAAAAAGA
This sequence comes from Neotragus pygmaeus, assembly GCA_006410875.1. Lineage (NCBI taxonomy): Eukaryota > Metazoa > Chordata > Mammalia > Artiodactyla > Bovidae > Neotragus > Neotragus pygmaeus. The sequence continues at coordinate 271,172 of SJYV01025286.1, forward strand.
AAATCCTTCCAGCAGACAGAACGGGTTTCCCATGTGGCACAGTGGTAAAGAATCTGCTTGCCAATGCAGGAGATGTAGGAGACACAGGTTCAATCCTTGCGTCATGAAGACCCCCTGGAGTAGGAAATGGCTACCCACTCCAGTATTCTTGCCTGGAAAATTCTATGGACAGAGAAGCCTAGTGATCTACAGTCCACAGGGTCGCAAAGAGTTGAACATGAATGAGCACATACTCATAGCAGACAAAAATCTCTTGACAGGCTCTGCAACACATTCACATAATCAGGAGGCCAGCTGAAGGAATGACAGCATGATAGATAGCTCCAAGGGTTAAAGGATGTAGAGAAATGAGGTGAGGTGAAGTCGCTCAGTCATGTTCGACTCTTTGCGACCCCGTGGACTGAAACCTACTAGGCATCTCCATCCATGGGATTCTCCAGGCAAGAATACTGGAGTGGATTGCCATTTCCTTCTCCAGGGGATCTTCCCAACCCAGGGATCGAACTCAGGTCTCCCACATTAGAGGCAGACGCTTTAACCTCTGAGCCACCCGGGAAGAACTCACAGTTTTCAGGAAGAGTGTCCCATTCTAAAAACTATAGTGTCTTCCCAAAACTTCAAATGCTAAAGTTTCAGCAACTTCAAATGCTTCAAGCAAAATATTCATATAAAGTTGTGGGGTCATACTATATATGATACAAACCAGATCTAACTTTTTTCTGAATAACATAAAATGTCAATGTTTTCACATTATTAGTCATCATTTAGCACAGCTTTCTTCATTGATCCACCCCACTTCTCCGTGTCTCATTTATAACACTTGAATTACATCAATGAATATCCCTTGGGTTTTTGTATTTTATACATGTTTGAAACATCTGCTAGTTATTTCAAATTTTATTTAGTCTTTTGTTTCCATAAGAGAAAAGGAATCAAAAGCAATCTTTAACCTGTAAGTCTGAAGTATTCCAAGTCAAGCAAAATTTGTCTGTAAAAGACATTGCCTAGCCTAGTCTCTTTTCAATATACTTTTTTTTCATCAGGAACCTCTTCCATCACTAGTTTATATTTTGGCCAAACTGGGAAACTGAGATGTCATTAGATTTCATTTTCAATATCTTGGCAGAATCTTTACCAGCTGAGCCACCAGGGAAGCCCTTAGCATCTCTGCCACACTCCTGACATGGGAAAGGATTTGACTGAGAAATTACCCTAAGATCCAGATCAGCTGTCATTCTAGTAGGTCTTAAATCTTATATAAGAGATTTGGTTATGTATTCAATGGGGGAAAAAGGGTGGAGTTTGAAGAATTATCCCCATCTGAGTGTGATCATGCTGAGTTCCAGTGTTGCCACCCAGATTAACAAATATGAAACACGAGGAGTAACTGAGGGTGATACTGATGAACTTGGAGGAGACATCTGATCTTCTATACCTTTCTGAGGATGAATGTCTAATACAGAAATACTTGTTTTCTTTAGCCTCAGAGGACAGATGACTGTCTTATCAAACACTGAATGCTCCTTTTTTCAGTGTTCATGCTACACCTTAAAACGTTTTTTTTTCACAGTGACTAATGAGAGTAGATGTTCATGTATAAAATGGTAAAAAAAAATTGGTCCTGGATTAGGCTTGAACCCAGAAAATGGATAAAGTCTACAGTTTCAAACTTGCAAAGGAAGAGTATTTGCAGTCTGTACCTTAAAGAGGTACACCACACACTGGAGGCTGTCCACGTCTGGATATAGTGACAGTGAGCCCGAGGTCCTTGATGCTGATAAAGATGCAGCTGTGGTTATCCTGGAAAGGAAGTGAGCTTCTTGATGGCAGATTACATCCCATTAAATTGTGGAAGGACATTCCAGGGAAAAAGGGAATAAGAAAGCAAGAAATATAGAGCTTCATAAAGATCAACAACAGGTGACATAGCATGGAAATGTTCTACTAAAGATAAATTTATAAAAGAAATATAATCAAAAGATAAAGTATCTTAAAGGGACTATGTAATACCGGGAAGAGCAGAGAGTTTATAACATAACATACAGATTTTCATTAGAAAAGTTAGTCAGAGGGCAGCCAAAAGGAGAAATGGCACTAGAAGAGCAGGATGAGATTAATTACACAGCAGAACAAAGGCATGGTCCTCTCACCGGGAGGCAAGCAAGGCTGATCTCTCTTTATAGATAATTATGCCTAGTACAGCCTAAGATTCAAGTTTTTCCAAACAGGCATTTATTCTAGAAGTGAAATACTAAAAATTTTACTGAGCCAAATCTTTCATGGCATCTTCCTCTATTTCCTTTTTCAGGTGTACACAGTTTGAAAGGAATAAATGCACCCTCAGCCAGGGGAGATGGAGAAACAAAAAGGCTGTACCTGGTGCAAGCCTTGCTGATGGCAGAACAAGTGGGCCAACTCTGTGTGTCACAGAATTGCAGCGATTCTGGTAGGAGATTTTCACGACTTCATAAGAACTTAATAGTAATCAAAGAGCTTTTCCTCCTTCTGTTAAAAAAAAAAAAAGTAGGGGGCTGAGCGGACAGGGGAAATCTTTCACCTGAGAGTTAGAAGGGACTAGTTTCCCATTCACAGGCTAGTCCTGCAGGACTATGTCATTAGCCATGAATGCTTTGTTCTTTTGCAGAATGTTTTGCAGCCCTGATGAGTTTGGCTTTGAGTGTCTCCCTAGAGGAGGAAAGACTTAGTGTTGGGAACACAGCAGGCTAAGCCTGTGTTCTAAGGAGAGTGTACAGTTGCTAATAAAGTGTTTGGATTTTGCTTTTCTTCTTTTCAGGTGCAGAAAGCCCTGGTGACCCTGATGTGCTGCCTGAATATTTTGATCTCTTCTAAATCTATGCAGTTTTTGTGCATCTAAAAATAAGTCTTTAAGAGAATGTATTAGTTAATATGTATTCAGAGTAAGTAGGAGGAAAAGGAGGGCATTTTATCAAAAAAAGTTAAAAGTAAGTGAATCTGCAATGACCTTATGCCCAAAAGATATAGAATCATAAGATCTAAAAGCATTGATAAAGACCTCAAGAGTTCGCCCTTGCATCTCATTCAAATCATCATCTCAGAAGCTAACCTCTTCTTGAACATATTGAATGATAAAGGAGGGCCCACCTCCCAAGACAGCCCCTTTATTTTTGGCCATTCCTAATTACTCCATCATCTAAACACTGGTCTCAATTCTGCCATCAAATAGCTTGTTGACACAAATCTAAATTCTCAGCCATATTTGTTTATTGAATTTTGTAAAACATCATGTCCTTTGTCAACTTTTGTTTGGACTAAATAATGTTAATTTTTTTCTTCATTTCTCATATGGTTTCAAGATTTAAAATCTTTGTGTTTAGGGTCTTCCCTGGTGGTCCAGTGGTTAAGATTCTGCAATTCCACTGCAGGGAACGTGGGTTTGGTCTCTGGTCAGGGAATAACATCCTGAGTGCTGTGGCTGTGCAGTGGGGAAAAAAAAAAAAAAAAAAACACCTTAATGCTAGCACTTTATCTAGGATTAGTTAATATGTTAGCACTTTAGTTTCAAATGACTAAAATTCCGTGGAAACTAGTTAGGTAAGGAAGGAAATGTATTATACAANAGTGCTGTGGCTGTGCAGTGGGGAAAAAAAAAAAAAAAAAAACACCTTAATGCTAGCACTTTATCTAGGATTAGTTAATATGTTAGCACTTTAGTTTCAAATGACTAAAATTCCGTGGAAACTAGTTAGGTAAGGAAGGAAATGTATTATACAACCACTGGGATTTTTCACAAAATCCAACAATTTTGAATCAGTTATCTTCTGGACATTCTTTTGAGAGTAAAGTTTCTTTCAAAATGTGATGAAAATAACCTCAATAATTTCTGACCAGTTCAGATTTAAATCTGTTCATTATGTCTTTTTTTCTAACCCATATCTGCTTGCTAACACAGCCATGTTCAGCCCAGCCCCCAGTCATTGTAGAAGGTGTTCCTGTGAAGAGTCAGGCATTCTCTGGTTCCCTGCTTGTACTACTGGTGTCACTAGGTAGGGACTATGAATGCTACCCTTCTTGCCAAACTTAGACTGTTCTGTAAGATGACAAATAATCCTGCCCCAAATTATAACAGCAAGACCACAGAGAAACACTGTTAATGGAGTCAAAGGTTTTGGATGCCACATCATTATTTCACATGAGATTTCATTAAAGTCACATCTCTTTATCTNAGAAGCTAAATTTCATCAGAACTGGTCTAATCTGTTTTTACTACTCTGATTTATTTCTTCCACAAATGATCTTAAATATAAAATGAGGACAACTTGCATGTTTTAAACCCTGATTACTTTAATCACAGCAAGATGATTTTAATGAAAGAATATGAAAGGGAAGTGTTTCCTATGTAATTAACACATGTCCTCAGGAGTACAAAAAATAGTTGAATTTAGTTTCTTGAGAACAAGCAAGAATGTGTAAGTAGGTCAATTAGATACTTAGAAAAAAAGCTGAGCAAAGCCTTATACCACAAATTGTTACAGAACCTAACACTGTAAAATTTAATTCTAACAACTTAGTGTGGTCATTCCCAATGTGGTGGATGTGTTGGAAAAATGAAAATGTTTACCATATTATCTGAGCAAACATATTTTTTGATCCCATTCAAATGGGATGAGTCTGAGAAAAAGATGTTCCTCTGACACCTAACAAAACATGATTTTTACTATTTAAAAACATTTTATCATTATCTAAGTGAGATAAGTGTATTTATCTAATAAAGATAATTGCTTTATTGATGACTGAAAACTAAAATAAATCAACATGAACATATTTAGAAGTTTATTTCCATAGTACTATTATTCCAGAAAGCACACTTTCATCTCTTTGAATGTAAATGTTTCCTCATATATTTAAATTTAACAGAGAAGTGTTTTCTTACCTAACAGACATTATCTTTAATTTGAAAAATATAGGCAGATATATCCAGCTAAACCAAGTGTATATACAGAAGCCAACAGATCTGCTGAAAGAAATATAAGGTACAATGATCTATTCTGATATCTCTATATTTATACTTATTTAATTGTATAAATGATAAGTATGCTTTATTAGAACACTGAAACATACATGAAATTAATAAAACAGACAAAATCTGATTTCCAGCTGACCTCAATAGTGGGTAATAAATAATTTTATATGTACTTAGAGAATTTTATTCCTTTTATTGCTATTTCTAAGTATTACATTAAAAACAACCAAAATTCCCTGAATATGATAACAGAATAAGATCAAACCCCTTAAGACAGGAAAATCTCTCTTTATTTCCAACACTTGTCCCAGAGTCTATGACATAGCTGGTGTTGATGTGTAAGGGAATAGGTGGAAATACAGTCATCTGATTGAACGTCTACAAAACCTTTGCTTGGAATTGGCCATATGATAAGGTCATTGAGCTTCTCTTGCACCATCAGTAAAAGGCTTACAAATTGTACTGATGGTTTTGAGTAAGATTTCCCCGTGACAGTCCTGGTTTACACCTATTGTCTTAAACATCCCATCTAGTTTAGTATTTGTTTTAGATGTATCTTTATTTATTTATTTGAAAAAATACTATTTTTGAAATTAGTTTTTGAACAATGTTATTTTATAAGTCAACCAATATGATAAACCAGTATTTTTTTTTTATGGTAAAAAACACAGCAGTAATTTACCATCTTGTGCATGTGGGATAAGTCGCTTCCGTTGTGTCTGACTCTTTCTGACCCCATGGACTGTAGCCCTCATACCCTACAGTTTTAAATGTACTTTGTTTCCATTTGGAAGCCTAAGAAGACAGATACTTTCACTTCATATAAGGGGTTAATTGATCTTCTGAATATGTTGCTCAGTGTCCTTTGAAAACTGAAACTGTTAGTCCCTCAGTCTTGTCTGACTCTTTGCGACCCCATGAGTGGTAGCCTGACACTCTCTTCTGTCCATGGGATTCTCCAGGCAAGAATACTGGAGCGGGTTCCCTTCTCCAGGGAATCTTCCCAACCCAGGGATAGAATCCAGGTCTCCTACATTGGCATGTGGATTCTTTACCATCTAAGCCATCAGGGAAGCCCAAGGATGTATACTCAGGGTCATTATAATGCTACATATAATGTATGCTCAATGACATTATAATGTTCTCTGGTTGATAGAAAAACTTCTGAACATACTCTGTGTTTACTTGTGCAGTTAATTGAGTTTTCCCCCCATATCCTTTATGACCAACCTAGATAGTGTATTCAAAAGCAGAGACATTACTTTGCCGACTAAGGTCTGTCTAGTCAAGGCTATGGTTTTTCCTGTGGTCATGTATGGATGTGAGAGTTGGACTGTGAAGAAGGCTGAGTGGTGAAGAATTGATACTTTTGAACTGTGGTGTTGGAGAAGACTCTTGAGAGTCCCTTGGACTGCAAGGAGATCCAACCAGTCCATTCTGAAGGAGATCAGCCCTGGGATTTCTTTGGAAGNCCTTCCTATGTCCTGAGAATATGGTATTACAGCTGTGTTCCATGTAAATATCACTCATTAGTCTAGTTGAGGGTGTGGCCTGGAACAGAGCTAAAGGCTGTGGGAGGAGGCTGTCTGCTCATATTACATACGGATAGATACATGCATACCTCCTCATGGGGCGGGGGGTGGGGGGGGCCACTGGCAATAGCCCGAACCCTGCATCTGTCTAGGAAAATGCATGCCCAAGAGCTAAGAGTGTCCTCCTGTAATTCCATCATCTGCTCTTTTCCATGACAGTGTTACCTTCTTCATTTCAATTTTGCAAAGTGCCATCAAGCAATATATATTGAAACTTTTTGATGGGCTGGGATCCTTTGTTACAAAAATAGAGAATCACGGTGGCCCATGCGTTCCTGGAAAATTAAAAATTTTAATGTTTTCTGTAATTAAAATTTTATGCGTTACCTTTAAGCCACATCAATTCATTCTTTCTGATATGCATATTATTTTTTGCATGTCAAAAATGTGTGCAGAGTGACATGGGATTAGAGTGGAAAGGGTTGTTTTAAAGTTAACTTAGCCATAGTTTACTTTTATCAGATCCATATTTGACTAATAATTATTGAGTCTATTGAGAGTCTGAGTACTCTTGCTGCATTTGATTCTCTCCACAAATCTATGTTACAGATTGTTTTAATATTTATTTAGTGTAAAAAATAGAAAAAAGAAAAAACCAGAACTGTTCAGGTCAACAAGGAATAAGCTTTCCCCAAGATCACAGAGTAAGATTTCTAGAGAAGTTAATTTAATAGTCACAAGTTAAATAATATTAAATATGTGTATATACAAATATAGTTTTATATTTACATATACAAATAAAAGTAATTTCATGTGATGTTTTAAAACATAGCTTTAAAACATTATATATGTATGTAGATACATGCATGCATGTCAAGTTGTTTGAGTCATGTCCAACTCTTTGTGACTCTATGAACTGCAGCCCACCAGGCTCTTCTGTTCATGGGATTCTCCAGGCAAGAACACTAGAGTGGGTTGCCATCCCCTCCTCCAGAGGATCTTCCCAACCCAGGGATCAAAGTTACATCTAAGTCTCTTGAATTAGCAGGCAGTTTCTTTACCACTAATACCACCTGTGAAGACTACATATATAGTAAAATTCTATACATATATTTGTGTGTACATATTAACAGTATTTTAAATAATAATTTTAGTAACAGCTGCACATCATGTTTTAAAGCTTTAAGATTATTTACACATATATTGAGTGAAGTTGCTCAATTGTGTCCGACTCTTTGTGACCCCATGGACTATAGCCAATAAGGCTCCTCTGTCCATGGGATTTTCCAGGCAAGAATACTGGAGTGGGTTGCCATATCTTAAATGCCAATAAAAGTATTAGTAATGACTTTTTATTGTCAAAAATTTTGCTAATATTTGGACATGTAATTTAATCAAAGCAAATTTTATTTTCATATTTTACAGATGAAGAAATAAGGAAAATACCTAAAATAATTTACCCAGTGATAAGAGGGAAAGGAACAGAACTGCCATGATTTAAACCCAAATTTTCTGGTTTCAAAGCATGTGTTCACTGGAATATATGTGTGGGCTGAAATTTGACATGTTATGAACTTTACATACTTGATCGTCTTTCTCCATGACCAGGAAATGTGTCCGAAATTATTATAAACCTGAAAAATAGATTGTATCACTGAAAAATTGTAGAATATGTGTAGTGCTCAATAATGGCACAGGCGCTACAAATTTCAGTTTCTGCTGCACAGACTTTAGTCATAAACTTTCTGTTCAGGATTGGAAATCATAACATTCTAAGTCAGGTTAACTCTCTACATGTGAAGCCAACCCAGAGCCATGTATCTCCCCCATGCCATCTCCACAAAAGTTTAGGAATAAAATGTTTTTGTACATTGCTTCTTTTATGACTTTAAATTACAAATTACTGTGCAAACAAGCAACAATGTATTACTAGTTTAGATTTAGAATACTTTTCTATGTCTGTGAGTCTTTGTACAGCAGAAATTAACAACATTGTAAATCAACTATAGTTTGAATAATTTTTTTAAATTAAAAATAAAAGACTTCAATATGTGAATGTCAGAATATAAGTACTATCTAAGGAAGCTTGATTGTATTGATCTCTAATTGGCTAACAAAATTATGAGGTGCTCACTCCAATACTGGGAACCACTATTTGGGCTCCATACTTAGTTTAGTAGAATTGGGTAAGTCCCTGACAAAGTAACTGGTTGGATTATGGACTAATCATGGCAAATGTAAAATGTTAATTAATCAAACATCTATCATCATATGAAAAGTCACATACGTCTCATTCACAGTCTTCAGTGAGATGTCCTCACAGATAGTTTATTTAAACAAAGATTTTAGTGAAGCATCCTAACATCAGTGAAAGTCACTCAGTCGTGTCCAATTCTTTGAGACCCCATGGACCATACAGTCCGTGGAATTCTCAGGTCATAATACTGGAGTAAGTAGCCTTTCCCTTCTCCAGGGGATCTTCCCAATCCAGGGATCAAACCCAGGTCTCCCACATTGCAGATGGATTCTTTACCAGCTGAGCCACAAGTAAAAAGAAAGTGAAGTCGTTCAGTCGTGTCCGACTATTTGCGACCCCATGGACTGTAGCCCACTAGGCTCCTCCATCCATGGAATTTTCTAGGCAAGAGTACTGGAGTGGGTTGTCATTTTCTTCTCCAGGGGATCNAGTGAAAGTCACTCAGTCGTGTCCAATTCTTTGAGACCCCATGGACCATACAGTCCGTGGAATTCTCAGGTCATAATACTGGAGTAAGTAGCCTTTCCCTTCTCCAGGGGATCTTCCCAATCCAGGGATCAAACCCAGGTCTCCCACATTGCAGATGGATTCTTTACCAGCTGAGCCACAAGTAAAAAGAAAGTGAAGTCGTTCAGTCGTGTCCGACTATTTGCGACCCCATGGACTGTAGCCCACTAGGCTCCTCCATCCATGGAATTTTCTAGGCAAGAGTACTGGAGTGGGTTGTCATTTTCTTCTCCAGGGGATCTTCCCGACATGCAGATCAAACCTGGGTCTCCCGCATTGCAGCAGACACTTTTCCATCTGAGCCACCAGGGAAGTCCAAATAAGTCCCATGGTATTCTCCAGGCCAGAATACTGGAGTGGCTAGCCTTTCCCTTCTCCAAGGGATCTTCCCAACCCAGGGATCAAACCCAGGTCTTCTGCTTTGCAGACAGATTCTTTACCAGCTGAGCCACAAGGGAAGCCCAGGAATACTGGAGTGGAACATCAAGGAAGGGAAAAAAAGGAAGAAAGAAAGAAATAACATTTAAATAAATACCTGACCTATTCTGGCATGCAAATTAAATAGAAATGGAATAGTTGCACAGGCTGTAACCTGGCTGTGGTCTAGTTGGAACTGCATCTGTATTTTGTTGGTAAATTCAGAGGGAGAAAAGACAGAGTAACTGCAAGTTTGGCTAAATGTTCTTTCCTAATAACATTTGCTCTGTGCTAGGATGCCTGACTTCGAAGGTGGTGGTAGGGTTTTATATTTTACAGAGTGAGATTATTTAAAAAATACTGTTATGCAGGCAATTAAGATTAAAGGCAAATTCCCCTTCACACTCCCTAGTAATATGCTTCTGTATCCAAAAGATAAGAACTTGAGAAATGGCTCACTGGGACAGGCCAATGGGCCTGGAGTCCAGGACTCCGTTTCTGATGGAGATGGCAGACGGTTTTATAGAGGAATGCACGGCTACCCTCCATGACATTAGCCTGAGGAAGCAGGAGATGGATATTAAGAACACGTGATGACCTTTCCTCATCTGTTATGAGTCTGACATCTAAGGATTTATCGCAATCGTTTGTGAATGTCTACATTTTTTTGTCCTCTGATGCCTTTGTTGTGTTAGGCAGCCTTGGACTGGGAGTCAAAACATCCTTTGTTTCTGTCCAAATTCTTTCACCTACTAACTGAAAGATCTTGGCAAATCTTTTTACTTCTCACAGCCTCATTTTTTTTTAACTTTTAACTTTAATTTTTTAACAGCAACATTTCTAAATATCTTACAGAATCCAGAGGCTTGTCCCCAGAGCCTAGCTATTGACTCCTTGGAGATTATCGGTATCAAAATTTGGAATTCTCACTAGGCCACCCCTCTCTCAGATCATTGAGAATGCAAAATAAAATCAGCACAGTGTTTATTCTTAAAATAGACAAGTGTTAATTTATCTCACCCAGGGAAGTATCCTTTCAACCTTGCCTTTAGTTTTCAAAATCAAAAATAATTTGTTCAAATACAATTATTAAATACTTACTATGTCCACAGGCTGCTTTTTTCCATGGTTTATACACCTGTACACACTGCAGTTTTAAAAAACAGAACTCATTTTTTTAATATTTATAAACTGTGTCTTCCTTCATATGTTTGTTTACCTCAGAAAAATTCAAGTTACTGAATAAACAATAACAGATCCTTCCAGAAACCTTTTTGTTTTTCTACAAAGAGGTGATATGAACATTATGGTAAAAAGAAATCTGAGTAACAAATAAATTAGTTTGTGAGAAGGAAGGAAGAAGCAGAAGTTTCCCATCAAAGAGGGGATTTGCCATTAAACAAATTTTCAGAAATTCAAATATATTGAACCAGTCAACATGCATTTTTGCCTTCCCCAAAGAAGTTCCCAATTTGTAATTTTCTATCAGTTACCTATACTTTACCATTTCTGACATGTACTGACCTTTCCATATTAATGTGTTCTTTACTAGATCTACAGTTTTGCTAATACAGCTGTCAGAAGAGTGTTGTCAGATGTGAGGAAGGGAGCGGTCAGCAGTTTCAGTAACATCCTTTTTAGTAAGATCATGAATTTAAAAAGATGGTCCAGAACTGTAGCTAATTCTCCCAGATAATATACACTGGAAGACGAGTGGAATATTGCAAATAATGTATTTCAAAGAGTTCAAAGAGCTCAAAGAAAAATTTTTTTAAAAAGAAGGAAATTAATGAATTCATAGGAAGATGAAGCCTTTTCTCTTTCAAAAACATCACTCATTTTGAAAGAATAACTCTAGAAATTCCCTTTGTTCATATTTACCTTTACCAAGACTGCTACTCTTGTTCAAATCAAGTGTAGTTTTTGCCTCCAGTGATTTATTCTGTAATTCCACTTTGCTAATGTTCGTTCCTCTCCATTTTCATTGAAACATTTATGAAGTAAACTCAGGAAGAGAACAGGGGAATTCCTTTGAAACCTACACAGCTCCTGCCACGTTTGAAATTTCATTTCATCAAGCCATCCTGTGTGATGGTGGACACAATATCTGAGACAATTAGATTTCAAACCTGCTAACCACTTTTTTCCCATTTGTAATCATTCTCCAACTAGCATTTGCCATCATTATCTTGCTTTCTTCATTCACTTTAAGACCGAGTCCCCAGAACAACCTTATTTGTTTGTAATTGTTCTGCCCAGTCTCTAAAATATCTGTAATTGTTTTGCATTTGAATCAAATTTATTAACAGACATATGGTTATAACAGAGAAAGCACTCCAGCTGGTGAAGCCCTAAGCAAAGCCCACAATAATTTGATCATTTGCAAGTCATTGTCACTTGAATGTTTTCTTAGTGCAGCTTAATTATGACTCAACCAGTCCAGAATACAATGCACTTCCTGGGAAGAGAAGAAATTGAGAGTTCTCAGTACAAAGCGGGCAAGCTTTGTTATGCATGTACACCTCTTCTCTACAACTGAACATCTGCTAATAAATGTGTTTCCAGTCTCAATGATAGCTTTTGCCTTCATCATTCAAACCTGGCATGAAATTTACATCAACTGAGAATTCATGTTATTTACTCATTGCTAACTATTACAACCCCATTAAAATTTTAGCCTATAATACCCTCTGGAAAATTAGAAATGTTTATAAAAATAAATGCACAAATAAGACAGAGCCTTTTTTCCCCAGAAGTTCCTTGACAGGTGGTCACCTTGAAATTATGCTACAATAATACAGCCAATTTAAAAAAAAAATGATCTCGATACAGAAGGTAATCAAGAGCTCTTGGGAGCCACCTCTGCGTTTTTCCAAGCAATCTTTTCTGCAGTTTAAATGTGTTCATACAAATCCTAAATGACATAGAAAGCAATTTTTCCCTTCAAACGATGGAGATCAGTCATAGCATTATAATTAAATGTCACAGAATGGCAAATAATTATCTTACTTAAATGGTTAATATAGGAAAAATCCATTAACTATCAGTCCTGAATATGCAAAAATGATGCTTGTGACTCTATTGATATAATTAAACTTAAAAGCAATTTTTGCTTGTGTGGCCTTACCNCATTATAATTAAATGTCACAGAATGGCAAATAATTATCTTACTTAAATGGTTAATATAGGAAAAATCCATTAACTATCAGTCCTGAATATGCAAAAATGATGCTTGTGACTCTATTGATATAATTAAACTTAAAAGCAATTTTTGCTTGTGTGGCCTTACCTGCTACTGACATCAAGTTTGAGAATGGGTATTAACTAGAGGACACCAAGTCCAATGCTTTTAACCATACTCCAGCCCACCCCTATTTAGATTAAGTATGCAAATCTAAAAATCCTCACAGTCTTTATTTGCCAAAAAGAATATCAGGATCAACTTTTTCCATGTGAGGGGCTCAGTAAATGTGTAATTAGTAACAGCTTCCTTGCCATGGTCTGTCTTTCTTTTCCAACTGTTTCCTACTGTTTTGGCAGATTCTCGAAATTTACTCTAACGCAGGACTTTTCACCTCTTCCAAGGGATAAGGACTAAACTAAGCTCATAGCTTACTCCTGGCAGCCAAAACACTACACAGATCCTATCATTCGGAATGTTACTTAATTCTGCAAACCTGCTGAAAAATCCAGTAATTGTGATGCAACATGGTACCACACTGTCTAATCTTTCTCTCAGCATCCTTTTCCCCTTTCTTATATTGGAGACCGTTACCATCCAACTTTCTTGCTCAGGTGGTTGCTTTACTCCCCAAGAGCTTACACTTCTAGAAAGAAATAAGGAGTTTTTTGTGAGCAAATCCCTAAAGTCTGGCTTATAACCATTTCTCCTCTGAGAGGGCCCAGGGCGCTTCAGCAAATCCGATGCTCACTTCATGCCAGGAGCATCCCATAATAACACAGGACAGATACATCAACTAGCCAACAGGACCTCATGAAAGAATATGATAAAATGCCCATACAAGTCCATCCCTCTGACCTTGATGCTTCTGTATTTGTCACGACAAAAGATCGGCAAATAAAAATCAGAACAGAAATAGAAATATTACTAAAACAACAAAAAAAGACCATATTTTTTCCCTTAGTCAATATCGTTGAAGTTTGTATCAATCCACAAGGGAGGAAAGATTGGAAGTTAAAACCTGAACCACACTCTTACAAACAAGTACAATGTATGTGTTACAGATGCATTAAACAAGCAAGACTCCTGGGTATTGGAGTAAAACAATGTGTGCGTTTGTGTGTGTGTGTGTGTGTGTGTGTTTTCTCTCTCTCTCTCTCTCTCTCTCTCTCTCTCAACAACTCTATAAAACGTATTTAGTTGGAAAGTTTTCTTACCTGCTCCTGGATGAAAACTCCCAGGGTACCTAACTTTTTTGATCCATCTGAGGCAACGAAAAGTCCTACAGTTGAATCAGAAATCAATTTCAAATCAATTTCAATACAGTTATTGAAATATCTGGTTTTAAAATCAGTAGAAATTCTGAACTTGGCTTGAAGTTAAATCTTCTCTGAAGTTCTCTCCCTGGACCTATATAAAGCAGAAAGTCAAGTAAAAGAGTTATTATGATCCCTCTATCTTTTCCTGCCTTATGCTTCAACCCTCCCCTCATCTCACCCAACAGGGGTCTGATTACATTTCTTGAGGACAACTGGGGAAGGAGAAAAGGTAAAAGAAGAAAGATTCTGCTCCTCAGACCTGGCTTGTATATACAGTCGACTGTGTATTTGTTAGGTTTTTTGCAGATCTCTTAATTAATGTCCCTTTGCATAGTAAAGGCAAGCTCCTCATTTTGACTTATAAGAAAACTGACATAATTTTTTTCCCTAAGGTTTCTTTCTTCCCATGAGTAATATTCCTGGACAGGACTGAGAAAATCCTATGGTGCCTTTCTCTTTCTTTGTCTTTCCCTTTCTCATTCTGTGTATGTGTCTGTATGAGTTGGCATGGTCCATATTGTACACAGAAGGCACACATATACTATTACTATAAACAGACTTGGGGCAGGCAAGTTAACCTCTGCTGCTGCCAATGGCACCCCACTCCAGTACTATTGCCTGGAAAATCCCATGGATGTAGGAACCTGGTGGGTTGTAGTCCATGGGGTCGCTGAGAGTTGGACACGACTCAGTGACTTTACTTTCACTTTTCCCTTTCATGCATCAGAGAAGGAAATGGCAACCCACTCCAGTGTTCTTGCTTGGTGAACCCCAGGGATGGCGGAGCCTGGTGGGCTGCCATCTATGGGGTCGCATAGAGTCAGACAAGTTAACCTCTACACAATAGCAAACTTTATCAAATTGCCACCTTCTGGCCAACTAACCAGGTCATGTCTCCCAAGTAGGAGACCAACACTGATCCACTGGATTGACCACATTTTAGGAGATTCACATTAAGTTCTCCAAGAAATCAGTTAAATCTCTCTAGATGCGAGGTGAGTAAAACTCACAACACAACTCTTGCCGAACGATCCTTCTCTCAAATTTGTCCTTGCCTCTCAAATCTAAATCCTTTTATAACTTTATTATAGATAGCTGGTCCTTTGTCAGAGTCTACAAAACCATCTTCTGTCTCTCTGAAACCTTCCAAGGATCACTGGAAAATGGACATCAGAATTGTTCCACTGAAGGACAGGGACACTGGGATATTTCATGCCATGTCAGTTAAGGGTTTCTCCTTTAGGAATTATCTCCTCTGTTCACCTTATATAGAAGAAAAGTGGACTACAAATTTAAAGATGAGGAAGCAAGGCATATGAAGGACAACTCAAAAGTAGTATGATGGGATGAAATTGTTATAAGTAGTTGGAAACAGGTTATAGTTAGGAGAGAGTGGAATGTTTGAAATTAAGATTATGGAAATGTTACCACTACTAGTAAGGAAACAGTGTAACCATCTGTTGGAATTGGATCACTGAAGTAGGGTGGGAGAAAAGATCCCTGAAAGAAAATGAAGTCGCTCAGTCACGTCCAATTCTTTGCGATCCCATGGACTCTAGCCTACCAGGCTCCTCCGTCCATGGGATCTTCCAGGCAAGAATACCTGAGTGGGTTGCCATTTCCTTCTCCAGGAGATCTTCCCAACCCAACCCAAAGATTGAACCTGGGTCTCCCGCATTGTAGGCAGATGCTTTATCATCTGAGCCACCAGGGAAGTCTCTAAGATCACTGATGTAGAGATCAAATTGAGAATGTATTGAAAGATTCCACACTTGAATGATGAAATCTCAAAAAAAAAAAAAAAATGAACACAATAGTTGAGTTGGAGAGACTGACAGTGAGCTAGAAGCTGAAATCTTCGAGATAATGAAAGAAGCAGCCTAGGAGTTGGTAAATGCTTACANGCCCACCAGGCTCCTCCGTCCATGGGATTTTCTAGGCAAGAGTACTGGAGTGGAGTGCCATTGCCTTCTATGATATATTGTATTAACTCCACATAGAAAAGATAGATATAAATATTAATGAAAGATATGCACAAAAATGCTGACAATGGTACTTCTAGGTGGTATGCATTTTAGAAAATATTCTTTATTTATTTTGCATGTTTATGCTTTGTAAGTTTTTTTTTACATTGAATTAGACAAAGATAATTTTATAACCAAGAGCTAAGTACTAATGCATTGATTTATTAAATAAATAAATATATATTTTAAATGCATATATTAAGAATAAGAAAGTATGATTTTTGTAGCCTCAAATTCTAAAGATCCATAAGTAATATCTTAATGTCCTGCCCATCAAATTCAGTAGATTTGGCTTCTTATCTCTCAAGAAAAAATAAATAACATTAAAGAATACAAGCTGTTTCATAGTCCACTGAATTATGCTAATATGAGTAAAGGTTTGTCTTATGATTCTTCTTATTGTTTCCAATGTATACACTGCAATTTACTATGATTTCATGCTATGGGTGTTCATTGCTTTAAGTTTTATTACTGTTTTGTAAACCTGTACATTAAGAATAAACTAAGAGCTTAGAAGTTTTGTGCAGTCAGTCTCTGTGTACTAGTATGTACTATTTTCTGACGTTATGCAGATGAAGAAGTAGCAAAACACATCAAAATAAATTCATTTCATCACAGCCATGTGGTGATCAAGAGTAATTAATTAAGAGAAGTAAAAACTAACAAATACACAAAACGGATTTTTTTCATCAGACTTTTAGTTAGGAGAAATTTACAAGCTTGAAGATCTAGGAATTTTATTAAATTATCTCTTAAGTGGAAGTGTTATAAGGTCATGGTGGGAGGATTATATTATAATCCTCTATACTGTATATATATACACAAATTCTATTTATTTAGGCACAATTAGAGCTGCAAGGAGATCTAACCAGTCCATCCCAAAGGAAGTCAGTCCTGAATATTCATTGGAAGGACTGATGAAGCTTAAACTCCAATAGTTTGGCTACCTGATGTGAAGAACTGACTCATTTGAAAAGACCCTGATCCTGGAAAAGATGGAAGGCAGGAGGAGAAGGGGACAATAGAGGATGAGATGGTTGGATGGCATCACTAACTCAATGGACATGAGTTTGAGCAAATTCCAGGAGCTGGTGATGGACAGGGAAGCCTGGCATGCTGCAATCCATTGGGTGGACACAATTGAGCGACTGAACTGAACTGAGAGCTCCATGTGGCATTTTTTAGTGAATACAAATGCAAGTAAAGAATTCTTACAATTTCTAAATTATCTCCATTTTCATGAACTAAAAGGAATATTGGGTGCTTTAAGTCCAGTGTAAGTAGCCACCTATTCATTGCAGCTGGCTTTGCTGAGATATGTCTTTGTACCTTTTCAGAACTATATAAAGTCTAGCCTAGAGACTACTCTCTATATAACAGAATATTTAAAGTATCTTCCAACCCTGAGAGCCTATACTCTTCGGAAAAGCAGAAGACCTATTTCCTTAATGTATATACCTCCCTTTTGGCCCAGAGTGCCAATGTGGCATCATATCCTCCTTCCTTTCTTCACTGGCCCTTGTGTCGCTCTACATCTGAGCTTTCCAGTGCATCACTGGCTGAGGACCACCCAAGGCAGTGAGCTCATTAACAGCTTGCTGATCTGGATTTCTAATGGAAATCTTAGGCTGGGAATAGTTTTCCTGAACTACAAGATTCAACAGGCTGTACCATAAGCTCACAGATGACTTCAGAACCATAAAGGCATCTATTTTTAAATTTATGAATTTTATTATGTATATACTAAAGTTGCCATCCATAGACAACAGCTTCCATTTGCTTAAATTTCAATAATGTTTAAAATCTTTGTAAGTAAATATTGTCGACTTATCCAAACATACATTGTTTCCAATATCCAAGTCCTTTGGTGTCTTCTTAACTATAGCTATGAAGAAGAAATGAAATAAGATTGGACTGACAACATATCCAATAGCCTCTCACTATTATCTGCAGCACTCTGAAGGCTATTCAAATAAAATTGGAAGATCTGGCAGCCCCTGGAAATATTAACATCAGGATAATGTCAGACTAAATTTTCTGTGAACCTAAAATAGTGCTCTCCATCAATAATTGGAATACAGACATCCTTTGAAAAGTTACCAAATTTGTGAGAAAATTTTAAAATAGAATTTTGGTCAAGAAATCAAGAAAACAGTATTTTCCTTGTACCAAACCTCAAAAATATTCTTTATCCTGAGAATACCATTATGATTATCTATATGATCAGACTTTTCTCAACCTCCATCCAAAATTCTGACTTAGTACACAAATAAATGGAGAAGGAATTGGCAACTCACTCCAGTATTCTAGCCTGGAGAATCCCATGGACAGAGGAGCCTGGAGGGCCAGAGTCCATCAGGGTCGCAAAGAGTCGGACACAACTGAGTGACTAGCACACGCACATACACACACACAAATAAATGGCAACCCATTTCAGTATTATTGCCTGGGAAGTCCCAAGGACAGAGGAGCCTGGCGGACTTTAGTTCATGGGGTCACAGAAGAGTCGGACCGACTTAGCCACTAAAGAACAACACAGATAAAGCTAAGAAAGTAATAAATACATTTTCACTTTATTTTTCTTTAGAAAGCAAGGAAATGGAGAAATTTGTCATTTAAGTGTTTTCCTAACTAAGCTGCATTTGAATTTAGTTTTGCAAAACATGTTTTAAGAGTTTACAGATTTCTTAATAGTTTTTCTTTGGAGAGACATTCTTTCATTTAATACCAGTTACTGTCATAAACTTGTAGTGGAGATTAAAGTCAGATCTATATCAGGGGTCTATGTTACACTTAATCAAATTTCACTAGTATTTTAAAAACTCGGATCTAATTTTAATTCACACCAATTATGTCTTCTCTATCTTGTGGAATCATGGAAAGTAGTTAGAATATGTGGACTTTTTAGCCCAGAGTACACAGTTGAGTGATACAATAGGCTCACCCCAAATACAAAACAGCTAGAGTTAGTGAACAGGGATTCACTTCATTGTGATTCATACAACACACTCACTGCCATGAAAAAATTAGGAAGTATTCACAGATGACTTCCTAGGAGCAGATGGAGCACTTATATAATTCTTTTACGCACCATGCAGCATCACAGACATTGACTCATAAATCTGATCAACTCCTCTGTATTCCATGGCCTCTGTGCTCCTAACAAACCATACTCCACCTGGAGAAACTAGAGGAATCCTTTTTACCATTCACATTGTTTTAATGGTGTAACAGTACAAAATCTTCACAAGCAGGAGCTCACAGATTTTTGTGATTTATAAGCTCTTCTTCACATGACAAGATTACTTAAAGAAAAATTGCTTAATAAAAAAGTAAGGGTTTATTCCCACATAGCTCAGGAAAAGAAAATAAGTCCGGTGTTTGAAATTAAAACATTTTATGTTCTCCTTTATCTATAACCAACACTATTTTTCGTAAAAGACACTCTATTCCCCAGTGTGGGAAAATAAAAAAGCAAAGAATACAATTTTTAGTTTTTTTCTCTCTCTCTCCCTACTTTTTTTCTTCTCTATTTTCTTCTCAATTTGACACCATTTTTATGCAGGGGCCATGGTTTTAGCCATAGAACAATCGCTGGGAATTTAGAGGCTTAAGAAGTCAAGACTTATCACTGAGAGATTTCCCTTCCATTACTTAGCATCTCCGTGATTCAGTGTCTACCTTTAAACTTGGAATCACAATGCACAGTCTTACTTATTTGATCAAAATATGGTGAGGGCTAAATAGGGTTAAAGAGTTTGGGAATAACAGTTGCTGCATAAATCAAGATATGGTATTTTGGAATAATTATTATAGCCCATCAACTTATCATTGACAGCTAATAAATCACTTAGCACGTTAGTA
The DNA here is from genome assembly GCA_006410875.1 of Neotragus pygmaeus. Classification (NCBI taxonomy): domain Eukaryota; kingdom Metazoa; phylum Chordata; class Mammalia; order Artiodactyla; family Bovidae; genus Neotragus; species Neotragus pygmaeus. The sequence continues at coordinate 291,275 of SJYV01025286.1, forward strand.
ACAAAAACTACTAATTATGCTAAGTGAATGGTACCCTGATATAATTCGGTGCTTTATTCTGGGTAACTTATTTAACATGGATAGTCTCTCTCCTTCCTACCACTTAGTGCTTTGCCAGCATTTTCTTTAATCTTATCAGATCTCTTTGATTTAATTGAGAAGTCACTCTAGAAGAGTGTCATTTTTCTTGCATCTCTTCAACAAAGTAATATAATTAAGATTATGCAAAACAGAGAAGATTCCCTGAGTACCAAGCAAGAGTAAAGGCCTGTGAAATCCCAAAATTAGGAATTGCTGTAGTCAACATAAATAATTGACATTTAGATGACCTAATTAAAATAAATTACATCTCTGTAGGGGAAATTCAAACACAGGATATTCTTGAAAAAGCATAGATGAAATAGCCAGGATAGCTCTGTTTCATGTTTCCTATAAAAATCTTGCAAAACTGGGCTTTATTCTTGACAAAATAATATTCAATGTGTGGCAAAATTGTGGAAATTTGCAAATATATTGGAAAGAGTATATTCATGACTACCAGTAAGGAAAAGTAGCATAGCAGTTGAGTGGGACAACTGTACAGCCAGACAACAGACTTTTAGACCATATATGAAATTTCTTAGTCTCTGTGCATCAGTTTTGTTGTCTATAGAATAGGTCCTTCCCAGGGCTTTTGGATGATTAAATCATATACTGCAGGTGAAATAAAGTAAGATTTGGAAAAATCTTAGTTGCTTCAGCCCTATGCAACTCTTCGTGACTGGCACAATGGACTTCCAGGCTCCACCATTCATGGGATTCTCCAGACAAGAATAATGGAGTAGGTTGCTGTGCTCAATTTTCAATTTTTTACATGCCCATTCAAGAACTCTGATGATAAAAGAAAAATTGGAAGCCTTGTAAAAATAAATTGGGCAACTGACCTTAATATTTTTCAATTAATTTACTTTCAGAATTGCTTAAGAAAAAGATGCAATTTTTCCCCTGAAAATTAGTCTCTTATTCCAAGAGGACTTTATTACCTTTTCTCATGAAACCATGTGTTTTTATACAAATTCCCTCCGTCATTCAGAAAGGTGCTCTCATTTTGGAAATGTATCAGTTATGCTCTAATGCTCTAACAGCTTTGAATTTTGCTCATTGTGTTAAATCACCTTTAATAAAGAAATAGAATTATAGATGTTGACACCATAGGAAAAAAAAGCACCTTCAAATTCTTTCTATAAGGAATTTGGTCCACTCACTCACATTAATGGAATAATATCTACCACATCTCCTGATGAGTGGATTTTTTTTAAAGCAAAGAAACCGCTGATAAAATTTTGTTAATATTTTATCAAAATCCTGTTTCAAATTTCCATACCAAAAGTACTTGTGTGCTATAGTATCTACAGAGTGGTGAATTAAAATGATTATCTGTTGAAACCTTATCAGTGGGGTATTTTGAAACATTGCTTTCTCTTGTCAAAAGTAGAAGGTGGTCTTTGGTGAATATATACCAAATTCCACTTACTTTTGGAATATAGTAATTGCTCAATATTGTTCTGCTCAACCTCGAAACCCAGTGCCAATTATTAAGTGTGTGGTCTTACAAGAGTTACGTGATCTCTCTGTGCTTCAAGTTTCCATCTGTAAAACGAGGAACACAACTGTATTTAGTCAACGGAATTGTGGGAATTAAGGAAATGATACATGGGAAACATTTGAATCATTCATGGCACTTGAGAAGTACTCAAAAAGCTTTGCCTCTATCATCATGGGTATGTGTATTTTCTGATCAATAACTGGTATATATATTTAAAATGTTATTATGGAAATCAATCCAGAAATGCAGCTCACTAATTTTAGGAATACTGTCATTGGATAGCATGATGCTTAGCTGTACATTTAGAAACATTGGTATAAAAAAATGTTTTCTTAAAAGCCCACATCCATGGATTTCCCCGGTGGTCTGGTGGTTAAGACTGTGGTGCTTCCAATGCAGGGGACACAGGTTCCAACCCTGCTCAGGAAACTAAGATTCCCCCATGCCCCTAGGTGCAGCCAAAAAAAAAAGAAAAGAAAAGAAAAGAAAGAGAGAGATCTATATTAAATAGTGATTAATATAAGATTATAGAAAGTGACTAAGTATCCAGAACAAATGAATAACAAATATAGTATCTACATATGCTCAGTCACTTCAGTCATGTTTGATTCTACAAACTGTAGCCTACCAGGCTCCTCTATCCATGGAATTCTCCAGGCAAAAATACTGGAGTGGGTTGCCATGCCCCCTTCCAGGGAATCTTCTCAACCCAGGGATCATATCTGCATCTCTTACATCTCCTGCATTGGCAGGTGGGTTCTTTACCACTAGAGCCACCAGGGAACCCCAATATATTAACAATTATTTAATATTAAATACTATCCTAAGTGCTGTAAACATTATTTCAAATTCTTTCAACAATCCTCTGTAATGATTTTTAAAAATTATAAGATAAATACCTTATGATATCACTTAAAGGTGGAATCTAAAAGGATAATTCAAATGAACACATTTACAAAATAGAAAAAGACTCATAGACTTCAAAAGCAAACTTATGGTTACCAAAGGGAAAAGGTTGGGGGAGGGATAAATTGGGAGTTTGGGGTTAACATATACATACATATATATATATATACACATATCAGAGAAGGCGATGGTACCCCACTCCAGCACTCTTGCCTGGAAAATCCCATGGATGGAGGAGCCTGGTGGGCTGCAGTCCATGGGGTCACAAAGAGTCAGACACGATTGAGTGACTTCACTTTCATGCATTGGAGAAGGAAATGGCAACCCACTCCAGTGCTCTTGCCTGGAGAATCCCAGGGATCAGGGAGCCTGGTGGGCTGCCGTCTATGGGGCTGCACAGAGTCAGACATGACTGAAGCAACTTAGCAGCATATATATATATACATATGAGGTGAGGTGAGGTGAGGTGAAGTCGCTCAGTCGTGTCTGACTCTTTGCGACCCTGTGGACTGTAACCTACTAGGATTCTCCATCCATGGGATTCTCCAGGCAAGAATACTGGAGTGGATTGCCATTTCCTTCTCCAGGGGCTCTTCCTGACCCAGGGATCAAACCTGGGTCTCCCGCATTGGAGGCAGACGCTTTAATCTCTGAGCCACCAAGGAAGCTATATATAATAGATAATTAATAAGACCTACTGTATAGCACAAGAATTTTTACTAGGTGTTCTGTAATAACCTATGTGAGAAAGGAATCTGAAAAAGAATGGATATATATATATATATGTATTCATACATGTATAATTGAACCACTTTTCTGTAAACCTGAAACTAACACAACATTGTAAATCAATTACACTCACAATATAAACTAATAATTTTTTTAATGTCAGAAGGAAAGAGAAATATAATTCATTTTTCATAATTAATTGGAGGCCTTCTATCCCCTGGTTAGCATGAAAAACTAAATGCCCAATTTAAATGTAATTCAATCTGATTATATAAACAGCAGCTGTAGGGCTTGATCTCTAGCAGGGGTAAAGTGTTCTCTCCTTCTGGCCTTTCTCTAAGATGAGGTAACAGAGGAGTGTGTGGATGATAAGACCTTTCGATTTTGGAGGGTGGCAGAATGCACTGACCTTGAGTTAGTCCCTAGATTTGCATTAGTTGTTATTTACTGGATTCCACGGCAATACTTCCTGTCACCTGTTAACTATTAAGGCTTCTGTCTTGGTCTGTTGCATTCATGGTCCTTCATTTGGAGCCTGGCAATACTCTGGAGGTAGCTTGAACTCCCTTTAGCTCTCTCAATTGTGGGCCCAGGGGCCCCCACCTATCCCAGTGTCCTGAGGTCCACCCAGCTTCTAATGCATGAATGAAAACATCTGGCAAGTTCACTGGCTTCCAATCAGCATGCACCCCACATATGAATTAAGAGGCTATGAAGGCCAACCAGATCCTCTCCCTGCCTGATGACAGACCACACTCTTAACTAGACTGGGTTGCCTGAGATGTTACAGCTTCCTTCTTGAATTCCAAAAAGAGAAAGGGGTGAAGGACCATGATAGATACATCCCAGAACTTATCTAACACAGGTCCTCTTCAAAGAAAGGAGATTAAAACCACACTGACTTGTTTAATCCTCTCACATTCTATCCACCATCCTTTCCATAATCCTTCAAGACTGAGAGCTTCTATCTTATCATTCCTGTATCATACACTCTATACTATAGAACAGCAAACATTCTGGCTTATTATTAAAAGCAGAAAAGCTTTTATTCTACATTTTGGCAGAATATCTGCACCTGGGGCTCCTCCAGGTTTGGTTATTGAAATAAAAATATAACTACCATATGAACTAGCAGTCCCACACTGGGACATATAACCTAAAAAAACCCATATTCTAAACCATAATCTAAAAAGACACACACCCCTCAGTGTTCACTGAAGTACTGATTACAATAGCCAAGGCATGAAAGCAATCTTAAACATCCATCAACAGAGGAAGGGATAAAGAAAATATGGTACATATATACAATGGAATATTACTCACCCATACAAAGAAACAGAATTGTGTCATTTGCAGAAATATGGATGGACCTAGAGACTGTCATACTGAGTGAAGTAGGTCATAAAGAGAAAAAAAAATATTGTATATTAATGCATATATGCAGAATCTAGAAAAATAATACAGATGAACCTATTTGCAAAGCAGAAATAGAGACACAGACATAGAGAACAAATATATGGATGCCAACTCAGGAAAGGGGGGAAGTGGGACAAATTGAAACAGTGATATTGCCATGTATACACTGCTATACATGGAGTAGACAACTAGTGCAAGCCTACTGTACAGTGCTAGGAACTCTACTCAATATTCTGTGGTGACCTAGATGTGAAGGAAATCCAGAAGGGAAGGGTTATGTGTATAAACATGGCTGATTCACTCTGCTGTGCAGCAGAAACTAGCGCAACTTGTGAGGCAACTATACCTTAATAAATAAATTTTAAAAAGAGAATGAAAGAGAGGAATGGATTAGTACAGAAATACAGCAACATCTTCTGTCTCCACAAAGCCTGGGTCTCAAGCATATTCATTTGTTCAGGGCTCAATTACCAGTCTCTCCTAGAGAACATTGAGAAGCTGAAATAAAACATGATCTAAAAAGTAAAATATATTTCTGACAAAATTCTATCTACTTTTACACTTGTAACCTATAATACTAGAAAACTGAGACTCAAATAACTAAATAACTTACACAGGTCGAATTCTTACTTTTCTCAACTGCATGGACGCCTATTTGCCTTCATTAATAAGATGCTGATACCTTAGCTGAGCATGTAGTTCTCTCTCCTTTGAAGAAACACCCAGTAGTCTTTGCACAACAAGAACTTGACCAGCATTCCTCCTAATGATCTGATGAACTTTCTATAAATTTGATGTAAAATGTAAACATAAAACATCATGATATATACTATACCTCCATTGTCTCCAAGTTAGTTTGAAGGTAGAATTACATGCTGATTCAAATTAAAATTGTATCTAATGATATAATGTTTAAGGATGAACACTTATTCTAAGAAAGATAGAAAATAATTCTTTAAAATCACTTTTGTAGTCCAAATCATTCAGTCAACAAATATTTACTGAATTCCCATTTTGTCCCAGGCATATTTTAGACACTGGAATTACTGTTTTGAATATAACAAATTTCTGGTGGAGTGAGGTCTACATAAATTTTGAAAGGATTCCAACCCATGGTTGGAAGGAGATGAATAACAAACAGATTAATATAAAAATATATAATATTTCACATGGTGATAAGTGCTATGAAGGAAAATAAACAGGTAAGATAGAAATGATAGGATGTCTGTTTTACAGATGGTGTTGGTGAAACTCTTTCTATACTTACATATGAGCAAATCATGAAGGAAGCCAGGGATGAAGAATGCATATTTCTAGGGAAAGTCTGTTTTAGGTACAGAGAACCACAAAGGCACCTAATGTACTGGAGAATAAACCAAATTGGAGGAAAAACACAGGCACCAGGGGAAAGGTTAAGGCCAATGAAGGGCACACGCATGTAAGATCTTTAAAGACCTCTCATCCTCTGTCATGCCCTTCTCCTCTTGCCTTCAATCTTTCCCAGCATCAGAGTCTTTTCAAATGAGTCAGTTCTTTGCATCAGGTGGCTAAACTATTGGAGTTTCAGCTTCAACACCAGTCCTTCCAGTGAATATTCAGGACTGATCTCCTTTAGGATGGACTGGTTGGATCTCCTTACAGTCCAAAGGACGCTCAAGAGTCTTCTCCAACACCACAGTTCAAAAGCATCAATTCTTTGGCACTCAGCTTTCTTTAGAGTCCAACTCTCACATCCATACATGACCACAGGAAAAACCATAGCCTTAACTAGACAGATCTTTGTTGGCAAAGTAACGTCTCTGTTTTTTAATACGCTGTCTTGGTTGGTCATAACTTTCACGCCAAGGAGTAAGCATCTTTTAATTTCATGGCTGCAATCACCATCTGCAGTGATTTTAGAGCCCCACAAAATAAAGTCTGCCCCTGTTTCCACTGTTTCCCCATCCATTTGCCATGAAGTGATGGGATCAGATGCCATGATCTTAGTTTTCTGAATGTTGAGCTTTAAGCCAACTTTTTCACTCTCCTCTTTCACTTTCATCAAGAGGCTCTTTAGTTCTTCACTTTCTGCCATAAGGGTGGTGTCATCTGCATATCTGGGTTATTGATATTTCTCCCGGCTATCTTGATTCCAGATTGTGCTTCATCCAATCCAGCATTTCTCATGATGTTCTCTACATATAAGTTAAATAAGCAGGGTGACAATATACAGCCTTGACATACTCCTTTTCCTATTTGGAACCAGTTTGTTGTTCTATGTGCAGTTCTAACTGTTGCTTCCTGACCTGCATACAGATTTCTCAAGAGGCAGGTTAGGTAGTCTGGTATTCCCATCTCTTTAAGAATTTTACAGTTTGTTGTGATCCACACTATCAAAGGCTTTGGCATAGTCAATAAAGCAGAAATAGATGTATTTCTGGAACTCCTTTATTTTTTGATGATCCAACAGATGTTGGCAGTTTGATCTCTGGTTCCTCTGCCTTTTCTAAATCCAGCTTGAAAGTCCATCTGAAACTTCATGGTTCATATACTGTTGAAGCCTGGCTTGGAGAATTTTGAGCATTATTTTACTAGCATTGAGATAAGTGCAATTGTGCAGTAGTTTGAGCATTCGTAGGCCTTGTCTTTCTTTGGGATGGGAATGAAAACTGACCTTTTCCAGTCCTGTGGCCACTGCTGAGTTTTCCAAATTTGCTGGCATATTGAACGATGAGATGAGACTGTTGGATGGCATCACCGACTCAATGGACATGAAATTGAGTACTCTGAGAGTTGGTGATGGACAGGGAGGCCTGGCATGCTGCAGTNAAACAGAGATAGATGTTTTTCTGAAATTCCCTTGCTTTCTCTATAATCCAGCAAATGTTGGCAATTTGACCTCTAGCTCCTCTTCCTTTTCTAAACCCAGCTTAGACATCTGGAAATTCTTGTTTCACATAATGCTGAAGCCTACCATGCAAGATTTTAAGCATGACCTTACTACCCTTGTAGCTCAGTCAGTAAAGAACCTGCCTGCAATGCAGGAGACCTGGGTTTGGGAGATTCCTGGGTTGGGAAGATCCCCTGGAGAAGGAAATGGTAACCCACTCCAGTATCCTTGCCTGGAAAATCTCATGGACACAGGAGCCATGGCTGCAGTCCATGGGGTCACAAAGAGTTGGGCATGACTAAGCAACTAACACTAACTCACTACCATGTGAAATAAGTGCAATTGCCCAGTGGCTAGTAAACTCTTTGGTACTACCCTTTTTGGGAGTTGGGATGAGGATTGACCTTTTCTAATCCTGTGATCACTGCTGGGTCTTCCAGATTTGCTAACATAATGGATGTAAAACCTTGTTGGCATCATTTTTTTAGGGATTTTAATAGTTCTGCTGGAATTTCCATCACATCCACTAGCTTTATTAACAGCAGTGCTTCCTAAAGCCCATTTGACTTTGCTCTCCAGAATTTCTGACTCTAGTAACTAACCACACCATCATAGTAATCTGGTTGATTAAAATACTTTTCATACAGTTCTTCCATGTGTTCTCTCCATATCTTCTTGATATCTTCAGTGTCTACTAGGTCTCTACCATTTCTATCCTTTATTTTGCCCATCTTTGGGCAGAATGCTCCCTTGATGTTTCAGATTTTCCTGAAGAGATCTCTAGTCTGTTCTCTTTTGTTGTTTATTCTGTTATTAAGCATTGTTCATTGAAGAAGGTCTTTTTGTCTCTTCTAGCTATTTTTTGGAACTCTGCATTTAATTAGATGTACATTTCCCTCTCTCCCTTGCTTTTCACTCCTCGTTGTTCTTCTGCTATTTGTAAAGGCTCCTCAGATAATCACTCTGCCTTCTTGCTTTTATTTTTCTTTGGGATGGTTTTGTTTGCCACTTCCTATACTATATTACGGACCCCTGTTCATAGTTCTTCAGGCATACTTTTAACTAGATCTAGTCCCTTGAATCTACTCATTACTTTTACTGTGAATTCATATGGAATTAGATTTAAGTCATACTTGACTGGCCTATCACTTTTCCTGGTCTCCCATAGTTTAAACCTGAATTAACATCATCCTTATGGCAGAAAATGAAGAAGAACTAAAGAGCCTCTTGATGAAAGTGAAAGAGGAGAGTGAAAAAGTTGGCTTAAAGCTCAACATTCAGAAAACAAAGATCATGGCATCCAGTCCCATCACTTCATGGCAAATAGATGGAGAAATAGTGGAAACAGTGGCAGACTTTATTTCCCTTACCCTACTGCTCTCCACCCGGGTGCCCTTTCCCAATAAAATCTCTTGTTTGTAAGCACATGTGTTTCCTCAGACAACTCATTTCCGAGTGTTAGATAAGAGCCCGGTTTTGGGCCCTGGAAGGGGTCCTCCATCCTGCAACAAATGGCGACTCTGGTGGGACTCTTCTTCACTGAAACTGACATCCTGACCACTCGGGGTACTCAGGGGCCAGCTTGCCTGCCAATGGACCAGACCCAGTGGCTGCAACTGGGACCCCTTGGTCCCTGGTCTCCTCCTGATGTGGACAACTGGCCAGAGTGCCCCAACTGGTAAGGAACAAGAGACTTTATTGACCTCTCTCGCCTTCCCTCTCTCTTTCCTCTCCTTAACCCTTCCTATCCCTCCCTGTTTTTCTAGTCCCCCAGTCCCGGACACAGGAATCTGGTCAAAGGGCCCTCATCCTGAGCTGAAGATTGGAGATTGATCATCTCCTCTTGGCAGAGAAATTGAATTCTTGTTCTGGTCTGGTCTGATTTCTGGTAGGTTGAGTTCCAGCCCTCCTTTCTCTGGAGGTCCAGGGAAAAGTCTCATAATGCCTGGGCATCTGTAGGTGGCAGGAGACGTCTGTAAGTCCTTCCCTTTTGCCCCCACTCTTCCACCTCCTCCCCCTTCTTCTTTGAACCTGGCTTCCTTTCCTCCCTTAAAATCCTTGATGTTAGTACTTAGATCTGAAGTTCTCTGTCTCTATAGGAGGTTTTCTGAGAGACTGTATTCTTGTATTTAAGGGCTTCTCTGGTGATGCAGAGGTTAAAGTGTCTGCCTGCAATGTGGGAGACCTGGGTTTGATCCCTGGGTCAGGAAGATCCCCTGGAGAAGGAAATGGCAACCCACTCCAGTATTCTTGCCTGGAGAATCCCACGGATGGAGGAGCTTGGTGGACTACAGTCCACAGGTCACAAAGAGTCAGACACGACTGAGCAACTTCACTTTCACGTAATCACTGCAGATGGTGACTGCAGCCATGAAGTTAAAAGACACTTA
>SJYV01025286.1:301718-328585 GCA_006410875.1 Neotragus pygmaeus
CAAAGAGTCAGAGATGACTGAGTGACTGAACTGAACTGAAGCCTGAATTTTGCTATGAGAGGCTGATTATCTGAGCCACAGTCAGCTCCAGGTCTTGTTTTTGCTGACTGTATACAGCTTTTCCATCTTCAGCTACAAAGAATGCAATCAATTTTGTTTCGGTTTTGACCATTTGGGGATGTCCATGTGTAAAGCTGTCTTTTGTGTTTTTGAAAAAGTGCATTTCCTATGACTAGTGTATTCTCTTGGCAGAATTCGGTTAACCTTTGACATGCTTCATTTTGTTCTCCAAGGTCAAACTTGCCTGTTACTCCAGGCATATCTTGCTTCCTACTTTTGCATTTTGATTAGTTAAAGGTATTTTATAATAACTCCTTTAGTCAACAAAATAAAGGAATTTTAATCTATTTTAAAAAACACAGATTTTCATATGTTTGAATTATATAAATTATATTTAAGAAAACTAAAAGCAGGTATTTTGACTGATGCTCAAATTTGGGCTGGGGGAGGTAAGAAAACTGCTCTTAGTGTTATCCAAAACTGTGTTTTTATTGATAAAGAATATGTGGACTTCCATTCAACAGTCACTGTATGTTGAAAATAGCATTCCTTTCTCTTTCCCAACCCTTTAACCTATTCCCACTCACATTCTGTTTATGGCATTTACTCTTTTTTAAAATGGGAACTAGCCCTGCCCCCTTGGCCTGACACACAGAATTCTGGAAAGTGACGTAGAGTGCTGGCTTTGCCCCAGGACCATGACAAGGAGGAGGAGGACCAGGCCAGCGGGTTCTTGCCTTTCTGTGGTGTGGCTGAGAACCACACAGACGGAGAACAGCTTCTCACCCCCTGCGCTTTTCCACTTCTACGAAAAACACTCCAAGTGAGGACTGAGGAGATCACCTCTCCTTGTTTGTTTCTTCATCTCTACATTGAGGACCCTCACAAGCACAGGCTTCCTGTGAAGTTTAACTGAGATGGCAAATAGGAGAAGGTCCAGGACAATGACTGACACAGGAAAGCTGCTCAAAAAGTGGGTGTTTGTTCATACATGTATTTGTTTATTCCTGACCTTCTATCAGGAATCTGAAGATATGATAAATACTCATATCTGAGTATGTGTACCTATGCAGCTGGCAGAGTAAAAGAAGAAGAAATCATTTAGGAGATAGGATTTCCTTATGGATTTAAGCTGTTTTGCCTCTACTGCTCTGCTCTAAACTGTCCCCCTACCCCAATCCCTGGTGATTCCAAGTTCTGCATTATATTTACTCCAAGGTGCCCCTAGTTCTAAGGGGATGTGTCAAAAACACTCAAATAACCTACTCTGGCTTTTTTTTTTAACTTCTTTAAAAATTTTTTATTTTATTTATTATTATTATTATTATTATTTTTTTACTTTACAATATTGTATTGGTTCTTCCATAAAATCAACACGAATCCACCACGAGTGTATATGTGTTCCCCATCCTGAACCCCCCTCCCACCTCCCTCCCCGTACCATCCCTCTGGGGGATGAAAACAAACCATAAAAAAAAAAGTTCATAGCCTTTGAGTGTTTGAATGGCACCTACTATAATCAAAAACACAAAAGATTCACTGGTTTGCAAAATATACGAATTACTTTTTATTTGCCATTTATTGATGATTTACTATATACTGGGCACTGGCACATTCTTTTAATTCATCTGTCATATAACATGCAGGATAGATTCTAGAGAAGTTGTGTATCTGCCATGAGGTCCCTAACTACCCCACAGGTGATTTTCTATGAAGTTGATGCAGGTTAGGCTTTAGCTCCTTTACTTCAAAGGCTCTGTGAGAAGTCATAGCATGCTTTCATATGGTCATGTTCTCACTAAATCATCAAAAGTAAGGAATTTTAATAGAAACCAGTTAAGACTATTTTCTCTTCCCACTACAACTTCCTCACCATCACACATTCTCTCTCATGGGATTGGAGTGGCCATAAACTTTTTGGGGAGATGGATACAGGCAAGTTGAGAGCTGTACTTAATTTGGGACTTTCCTTGTGGCTCAGTGGTAAAGAATCCAGCTGCCAAAGCAGGAGACTCAGGTTTGATCCCTGGGTCAGGAAGATCCCCTGGAGAAGGAAATGGAAACCTACTCCAGTATTCTTGCCTGGAGAATTCCATGGACAGAAAGGAGCCTGGCGGGCTAAACAGTCCATAGGATTGCAAAGAGTTGGCAACTAAACAACAACAAAGCAACAGAGGAGAGGCAAGGTTTAAGATCTACAGACACAAAAGCTAGTCTGTGGGAAGTGCTTCCAAATCTTAAATTCACATATGGGAGGATTAATACAGGTTTTTCCAAATTTGGCAAAAACTCTACAAATCTATATGACAATATCAATAATGACTTATGAAGGCAAAAGGCATTTTTATTAGCAATTATTTTAAAAGTTTATAGCAACCATGCTATACGAAGGATTGAATTGCATTTCTATTCTTATAATAGAAAATGATATTGTTAAACTACTGTATAAGAAGAAATGGCTAAAGAATTTTATTTCCTACAGAAATGTAGGAAAGAAAGCATTATGGAAATCATGTAGTGTATATAGTTTTTAGGTAGTTAGTAAAAAATATATATATATATTGATATCTTTCTGAAAATTGAAATGTTTTTGGTATTTGTTAGCTTTAAATTTTTTAAGTATATTATGATTTGTTCAAAATAAAAATCCACATTGGTTCTAATTTTAGTTTCACATTTTGTATTATTTTTCTTTTTTCCCATTTTTTGATGTATAACTGACAAATAAAAACTATACAATTTGATGTTTTATATATGTATACATTGTGAAATAACTGCTACAACCAAGCTACCTGACATAGCTACCATTTTCTTTGTGCATGTGTTATGAGAACACTCTTCCCTGGTGGCTCAGACAGTAAAGTGTCTGTCTACAATGCGGGAGACCCGGGTTTGATTCCTGGGTCAGGAAGATCTGCTGGAGAAAGAAATGGAAATCCACTCCAGTACTATTGCCTGGAAAATCCCATGGACAGAGGAGCCTAGTAGGCTACAGTCCATGAGGTCGCAAAGAGTCGGACATGACTGAGCGACTTCACTTACTCACTTACTAAAGTATTGTTAACTATATTTGAATTGCTGTATAATTGTCATATCTACCTGTTGAACTGACCTCTTAATCATTACATGATGACCTTTGTGTCTAGAGGCAGTTTTTAACTTAATATCAATTTTTCTGATACAAGCATAGCCTCTCTTCCCCTCTTTTTGGTTACCATTTGTATGGAATATCTTTTTCAATCCTTTCACTTTCAACCTTTGTGTCTTCAGATCTAAAGTGAGTCTCTTGTAGACTCTGGCTCTTTAAAAAAAAATCTATTTGGCTACTTTATGCCTTTTGATTAAACAGTTTATTCAATATAATTATTGATAAGTGAGGACTTACTATTTCTGTTATGTTAATTGTTTTTTGCTTTGCAGCTGTTTTATTCTTCTCTTCCTATCTTGCTGTCTTCCTTTGTTATTTGATGATATTTTTTGGGGGGTGATATGCTTTGATTCTTTTCTCTGTACTTTTGTGTACCTATTACAGGTTGTTTTTTTTCCTTTGTGATTAGCTCCAGGCTTGCATAAAATATCCTGTCATTATAACTTTCTATTTTAAGTTGATAACAACTTAAGTTCAATTGCACTGCAGATGTTCACAGTGTGAATGCTGCTGGGAATAAGTTACTGCCAAGGGGCTCCTTCTTGGTGCCAAGGTCAGGGACAAAGGTATATGCACTGTGATAGCAATGCTAGCATCTGGGACATGCTGTGGTACCAGGACTGAGTAGACTGCAGTGAGGGAGAGTAGGGTGTGGCAGCTCTGGCCCTAGAGGGATGCAGTGACCCCTCTTGCTTAGTAAGCATACAGCTCTTGCTTAGCATGACTCTAAGAAGCTCTGTCAGCTGGGATCAGCTGTTCTTGGTTGTGAAGGTTGCTGGGGTCCTTCTGGTTTCCTTTACTCCCACGAGAGAGTTTTCAGTCCAGGTGATCCCTTTTGGCCCCAAACTGTGCCAGGATGGAGGATGCGGGGTGCAGGTAAAATGCTTTCCAGCACAGCCATCCTCAAATTTAGTGCTCAACTATTTTGCTACGGTTTCTTAATCGTAATCCATAGCTCTCCTGAGCTGTTTTCATCTATGAGTAGTTATTAAAATATTGTTTTTGTGGAGGCATGAGACCTATGAGTTTGCCATCTTGCCAATGTCACTCCTTATACTATTCTTCTTAAAGTGGGATTCAAAAACTGGATCAACCCTGCAGCTAATAAGTGGCAGAGTCAGATTCAAACTCAAGTCTGTCTGATTTCAAAACAACTGCTTGCTGTAGCTTTTTTCCTTCTCATTCATTACCATTCTCTTCTAATTACCATTAGATTCATAGCTTAATTCTGTTCCTCCCTGACCATCTCTTCCATGATCCTCTGCTTTCTCCTTTCATTGAAACCCTACCCCATTGCCAGGAAACAATATTGGATCACTCTTTTTACTTTCTCCTCCAAAATGAGATGGTACTTTTTAACTAACAATTCCATTTCCCTGACAAGTCTATTCCCTTGAGGCAACCCATTATGCTATTTATCAAAATTCTCAAACCAAGGATAAGCTTATTCTTTACTACCATCCCCATATATAACTAACCCTTACAACAACCTCCTACCTCATCTCATGGTGTCCTCTACAGCTACATTCCTTGGTAACTTTGTATCTTCCCCCATTGGCGTCACAGTTCCTTGACCTTCTCAATACATATGGCTTCATCTCCAATTTAAACCACTCACAGACATGACCACATCCTGCATCTTAGGTTCCCACAAAATAGCTCTATATCCAAGATCTATGAAGCTAAAATTTCCCTTCTCCTACTCCTATGCTCTTTTTTGATTCTTCATTTATCCTAAAGCTATGATTTACCTTCTTAGAGAAGGGCAATAGGCAATAAGCTGGTTCATTTTGTTTGTTAGTGGGTTCTTGCTGACTCAAATCTATTAACTCTTAAATCTACTTGGTATTTTTTAAAATCATCCACATTTGTCTCCATATGACATTTTTGGAGAGAACATTTTCTCAATTGTTTTCACCCTCATTAAATGTAATTTATTGCTATTCACTTCCTGAATAAAACCTTATCACCTACTTTACAGGAAAGATTGAGGACCCCAAGTCATATTATCTTTTCTCTCCTTCCCAACAGTTTGCTTTTACAAGCTCCTATTTGATCTCCATCTCAGAGTAAAAAATTCTTTTTCAAGGCATCCCTGCAAAGATGACCCCCAACCCTTTTAGTGTTATCTCACTCTTTCTAACACTTTGCACTATCTATTTTTCTTATTTCCTGTTGGTCCTTCTCCTATCCCTCTATGTCTAGAATGTGCTTTATATCATTCACTTGAAATAACTAACCAACTTTCTGTGGCGTCTGCTAGGATTGAAGGTGCATCTTGGACCTTAAGCGTGTCAATATTTCCAAATCCTAATTAAATATCAAGGAGGATACAAAAGTTGTTAGGGGAGATTTCGACAAGGTTCCAGAGTACAGAGGAATACAAGGACTGACACAATCTTTAAAGTAAGAATGGTAAGTAATAGAAATTTATCCAAAGTTGGAATTATTAGCTTCACCAATTTTTAAGTTTCAAGACATAGATCTGGGTCATCAGGAAAGAAGGTGCCAAAGTTACTGCAGAAATTCCCAGCTGAGAAAGATTATTGGCAATCTTCTTGGACCTCAGCCAAGGTATACAAACCCCTTTGGGGAAGAAATCAGGTGTAGGAATAGAAACAGCACTACACACAGATGTCTCCATCTTAGAATACATTTATGCTTCTATATATCATTTTCAAAAAGTTGTAACTAGAAACACATTTGAGATTCATCTAGTCCAGAGGGGGGTAATAGCCTTGGGCTCTACTCTGTCCATTGTCAATAACCCTTCCTTGGATCATACTGTATTTTTCGTAAAAATTGTACCAACACATTAAAATCTAAAGGTAACTTAAATATCACGTTTTGGTTCTCAGGAAGATTTGACAGCATGAGCTTGAAATTTCAGCATGGCAATCCTTGGTTGGATCTGAGTAATGTCCACCCCTTTAGACAGGGTATGTGCTCTTCAGTTTGGCATCATCATTCTCATTCATTCAGGAGGCACTGGCATCCAACTTACAGCTTAGTCCAATGTCCTAATATTACAAATGATGAAGCTGGGACCTGAGAAATTTTCATGGCGACTCCAAAGTCACAAAAGTTAGTCAAAGTCTGTTGCACTGATTCCAAGTGCAGTGGCCACCTGCAATGTTGCTTCACAAAGCTGCTTTAGGCTAACATTTTCGATGTGCAGAAGCAACGAGCTTAATCTGAACAGAAGTACAAAACTCAGGTAACACTTTTTTTTTTTTTTTTAGTGTTTAGAGTAATAGCCCTCTATTCTTTTTTTTTTAATTAATTAATTTATTTTTTAATTTGACTTTACAATACTCTATTGGGTTTGCCATACATCGACATGAATCCACCACAGGTGTACACAAGCTCCCAATCCCGAATCCCCCTCCCACCTCCCACCCCATAACGTCTCTCTGTTATTAGCTTTCTACCATTTTTTTGGTATGGTCAATCAAGAAGTCTTGTCACTGGGCAAATCAATAGCTCTGGCCTACTTCATTATGTAACTTGCAATTGTGTTTCCATTATAAAACTCACTATCTAGTAAGGCAAGGAAAAAAATCCTCACTTACCTTTCTTAGAATCCTTTCTCAAACACCATATGCTGTTTGAGGTCAGGGATCCTTACCAGCTAGATAGCAACTTTTTGGCTTTTGATAGTACAAGGAAAAATTTAAAAGAATGTAACTCTGATTCTATAATAAATTCTGATAACAAATACCTGAATTGATGTTTTAGATAGCATTATGTATGCCATCCTGGGAATTCTTTATTTCCTTGCATCTGTATACATTTTATCTGTATTTTGCAGCCAAAAGAGGTAAAAAGAAGGGAGACTTCTCTATTCCAAATCAAGACATAGGGTGCATCTTTCCCTTCCACTCCTCCCCTTTCCCTTTCTTTTTCTTCTATGCATTTCTTGTTCTTTCCTTTCTATTCCTTTCCCTCTTTTCTATCCTTCTTCTCTTCCCTCCCTTTTCTTCTTTAATCATTTATTAGTTCCCTTACTGCATACTAGTCATTATATGGGAAAATTCAAGGTGAAAAGTCAGGTGAATGAATGAATAAATGATTATACAGAAGTACAAGATATGAGGTCTTCCCAGGTAGTGCTAGTGGTAAAAAACCTGCCTGCCAATGCAAATGGAAGAGGTCTGAACCCTGGGCCAGGAAGATCCCCTGGAGGAGGGCATGACAAATCCACTCCAGTATTCTTGCTTGGAGAATCCCATGGACAGAGAAGCCTAGAGAGCTATAGTTCATGGGGTCACAAAGAGTTGGACACTACTGACGCAACTTAGGACACAGGTACACATAAGACATGAATAACATACACGCTTAGCACTCCACCCTGTTCCTTTAGCTCCCCTTACCATACATCAAGTAGACTTTCAAACAACACTGGTATCTTTGTAACACTGGTATCTTTGTTGGTAGGCTGCCCTCAGGTTTCCAGAACATACTATGCTTATGTGAACCACAAGCCAGAGTGCCTGTAAAGGCACAGGAGTAATTGTAACCAATGACTAGTTAGTGTAGAAATAAAAATACTCATCTCAGATCCCATTTTCTTGTCTGGGATAATTCTGAGCACTAAGTCTTGAATGGTTTTCCAGTTTCCCTATGGGATAGTAATTACCGGTCACCCATGACAAGAGTTGACTTAATAACATATCTCTTAAAGGCTGCCTTCCCTTTCTTGATTACTTCCTTCCTTTTCTATACATGTTCTTTGCAGCTCTCCAAAGACTGCTTGCCCCAAACCCTACTCTGTTAGTCTGCTTTGGGAGAAACCCAGACCAAGACAGAGTAACTCATTAACACTTACTTAGTGGGAAACAGATCATTACAAGACCAAAGTCATATGAGAACAAGGAGAAAATTCTGTCTGGCAGAGTTAGATATCAATTTGAGGTGATATCTGAACCAGGGTCTTAAAAAATAAATAAGAATTTGCCAATTGGAAGTGATAAGATTCAGTAATACTGGCAGCTATACACTGCACATCTGTTTTCTCCTTTGATTCTTAGAAAGGTTTTATGGGTTAGATGCTTACTAATATCCTATTTCTTACAAGTGAAGAAACTGGGACTTAGAGAGATTAATCAATTTACATAAGGCTAGTCTGCCTGTGAATGGTAGGGCTAAGATATAAATGAAGTACCATATGGTTCTGGTGACTCAGATGGTAAAGTGCCTGCCTGCAGTGCAGGAGACTCAGGTTTGATCCCTGGGTGGGAAGATGCCCTGGAGAAGGAAATGGCTACCCACTCCAGTACTCTTACCTGGAAAATCCCATGGACGGAGAAGCCTGGTAGGCTACAGTCCATGGGGTCTCAAAGAGTCAGACACGACTGAGCAACTTCACTTTCACTTTCTTTTTCACCATTATGGTTCAAGAGTCACAGTTCTTCATAAGACTATACCACACAGTAGGAAGAAAACAGGCTTTCCAGGCAAAAGGATCTGAGCTTAGATCCTCCTCCATATTAGCAGTGGGTCACTGAGTGAAAGTTCACTTGTAAGTTTGTTTTCTCCACTGAAATAGGACATAATTACTCTGAAGAAAGCTTTTCTAAGTAAGATCTAACTGAATATAATATGTATTCACTACAATGCTTGTCATCAGTAGGCACTCAGGAAATAGAGCAGTAGTTGTCATATGTCATATAGTATGATTATTATGGGCAAGTGAAACTGCTCATGTGAAAATTTTATGTGTACTCTGAATACCAGCCTCTATTACTTCACGATATACTTTAGTGTGCCTAGAGTACAGTGTTGATGGTGAAAAGTCGTGATAAATGAGGTTACAATGGAACGTGAGGACCTGTTATTTAAAAGATATGTATGTCAAGCTGAGGTTAATTTTATCCTAAAGGAAGACATCAGATGACATTTTAAAAATCTGCATTTTGGGGTCAATTGAATTGTTCAAATGTGTGTGGGGTTTTTTAGTGCGGTGGCTAAGATGAAGTCACTAAGAATGATCAATTAGAGGAAAGTGAGTCTGAGGGCAGAAGCAGCTTTTAGTAGACATTTGGGATCTGTTCTGGGATTTTATTGTTTTTTTCCATTCATTGGTCTCCAACAAAGCACACAAAAAAATGACTGAGTGTGAGTAAATTCAAAGATTATGTGTGAGAGAGACAAAAAAAGAGAGAAACAAAGTAGTTAAAGGAAGGAGAGAGAGAAAGATACTTTAAAACAGCTTTTCAGTCAGCGCAACTCAAGGGTAATATCCTCAGATTTGCTCTGGACACTGAAGATCTACCCACTTGGGGTCCACAGTAGGGAACGAACATTCCAAGCAACACTTCTCATTTTGCTCTCAGACTTCTATCCTTGACTATTCTTGTGGAATGGGAATCTTCAGTCTAGTTCACTTGATTTCCAACACGCACCTAGTCTGTAGCTTTAACTTGGTTTGGAGAGTGTTCTCCTGAGCCTCAGTTGGCTCATCTATAAATGGGCAGTAATAACTATCCTGCTCTCTGCATAGAAACAAATGCTTTTCCACTCCAAACAAGGCAGTCTCCTTCCATTTAAAAATTATTCTACATGATAGTATACATGCTTCAATGCCATTCTCCCAAATCATCCCACCCTCTCCCTCTCCCTCAGAGGCCAAAAGTACGTTCTATATGTCTGTGTCTCTTTTGTTGTCTCACATACAGGGTCATCATTACTATCTNTTACATGATAGTATACATGCTTCAGTGCCATTCTCCCAAATCATCCCACCCTCTCCCTCTCCCTCAGAGGCCAAAAGTCCGTTCTCTATGTCTGTGTCTCTTTTGTTGTCTCACATACAGGGTCATCATTACTATCTTTCTAAATTCCATATATATGTGTCAGTATACTGTATTGGTGTTTTTCTTTCTGGCTTACTTCACTCTGTATAATAGGCTCCAGTTTCATCCATCTCATTAGAACTGATTCAAATTTTAAAAGATCATGTTTAATTTTTTTCTCCCTAGGAAAATAACATTTATTCAATACCAGCATGGGGATTAAGACCTCAAGCTTTCAACAGTGTCAAAGGTTTAAATCATTCCTATATCACTTCCTAGCTACCTAATCTTGGATGAGATATTCTGTTTTCTCTGAACCTTCAGTTTTCTTATCTGCAAATTGGCAATAGTAATGAATAGAGTTTGCAAAGTGTTAAATGTTCATGTAAAGTTATATAGAAATGCTTGATGAATTTTAGCTCTTACTACATCCCTACCCCTTATTTTTGGAACTTTGGAAAATATGATAGTGCCCACTGAAAAAAATGCATAACCTAAAAGTTGAGAATTGTGTTTTATTCTGAAGACATGCCGAGGGCTTAAGCCTAAGCAATACCTTCTCAGATCACTCTGAGGGACTGCTCTGAAGAGGCAAGGGAGGAGCCAGGATATATGAGAGTTTTTGCAAAAAAAAAAAAAAAAGAAAGAAAGAAAGAAAGAAAACAAAACAGGTTGTTGAAACATCAAAAGATTACTGTTAATTACAGAAAAACTGGAGATGAATTAAACTAATGAATTTAGCACTTTTCTATGTACAGTGAAATGCAAGAGTCTGGGCTTAATGAAATCATTCCTTTGATATGTGTCGTAATTGTCTAGGGACAGTATCCTATTTTTTATCCATCCTGTTCCCCTCAGGGTGCACAGTCAGGGCACCTGTAGTGGCTAGTGGTCACCACATTCTTTGTTAACTAATGCTTCAGGAGACTTTGTTTTGCCTACAGCAATATAAAGAAAGCCAAAAAGACCAAGGAGGATATTATCCATGTCTTGCATGTGTGGGTTCTAAGTCACTTCAGTCATGTCCAACTCTTTGCGACGCTATGGGCTGTAACCTGCCAGACTCCCCTGTCCATGGGATTCTCCAGGCAAGAATACTGGAGTGGGTTACCATGTCCTCCTCCAGGGATCTTCTAGCACCACCTGGGAAGCCCATCCATGTCCTGCTGCTACTGCTAAGTCTCTTCAGTCGTGTCCAACTCTGTGCGACCCCATACACAGCAGCCCACCAGGCTCCCCTGTCCCCGGGATTCTCCAGGCAAGAAGTTGCTCAATCCTGTCCAACTCTTCCCATCCCCATGGACTGCAGCCTACCAGGCTCCTTCGACTATGGGATTTTCCAGGCAAGAGTACTAGAGTGCGTTGCCATTGCTTTTTCCATGCCCTATGATTCTGTTATTATAGTAGCATGAACTGAATGTGAACAAAGTTACTATAGTTTATTTTCTTTACAGGTTTCAGTGTCTTTGGGTAATAGAGCACTTTTTTGCTGTCAGTTTCTTCATTTGTATTAATTAATTATTACACATGTGCGCACACACAAAACATATATAAATAAATAGCAAACTAAGGTACAGATTCTGCCACAGCCAGAGAGGCTTTGCCTTGTTCCAAAAGAGTAGTAAAAAATGGATTTAAGTAAATGGAGATTAAATGTAAACACAGCCTAGGCTAAATAAAATACAAAAATGAATTCTTCTCAAGGTGCTATTCATTCAAATAGAGGATTTGAAATTCGATCAAATGCCAATGCAAAGGCATATAATGCTTGAATGACATTAATTAGTTGAATAGTGAGCCCCAGAGCAAGTGAGGCTCATCCACTGAATATGTACATAAGATTTTCCTATCAAGGAGAACCACAGAAAAATATCTGGAGCGGCTTCTGCCTCTTATTTACATTCTCTTTCCTATTAACATTTTCCTGAGAAAAGAATTTCATGCAAATACAAGCCTTCCAACTTAATAGCAAACTGATAATAAAGCCAGCACTTTCTTTTGTGAGAAAATGCCTTTAAGAAGCGTCTGAACCATGAAAGTATTTAAGAGACTATGATTTTAACCAGACTGTGTTTTAAGACATCAGCTTTTGAAACGGAGGATTTCAAATATCCCCTTATATTCTATTCTTAATTCCAGAGAATTTTATAGTTTCTAGCTCAACACCACTATTTGACAAATACTAAATCCACATTGCTTAAGCTTCCATCAGTTCTTTTATTAGCTTTGTCTGTTTTTGACATTTTTTTTTGTTTATGTAAAGTGAGATCACGATATTTTACTCAGATTTGCATCTTTCCCCCCAAAATGTATTTTATGAATCTAACCAGGTAACCAATCTAACAGCTTTCATATCACAAGCCTCCTTGAGTTTTTTTAAACAAGTTCATCTTCACCATTCAAATTTAAGAATGCATAAGCAGTTTCAATATATTTGGATATAAAAATATTTTCTGTACTAAACATGTATTAATATTTACTTTAAAAGTTCACAGTAAAATATACTATTATGCTACTTTCTTACATATGTTATATTTTATCACTTAAGAAAATTCATCCTTTTTGAGCTTCAGAAATCCTTCACAGACAAAACAGCAGAAGGCCAGAAAAGAATCAGTATAGCAGGAAATAAACTGCAAATTTAAAGACCATGACCTCTGATACCTTTTTGACTATTAACTTATCATCTGACCTTTTGCTAGTCACTCACCCTTGCAATAGCCTCCTCTCTGCAGTTTGTAAAAATGAGAAGGACGACATTATGGTTCCCGCCCAAAAAGATTGGGTAAGAAAACCTGGTCCAGGGCTGGAAAATACATTACAGGCCATAAAATGCTACGTAAATGCTTGATAATAAAACAGTTACAAAGCTCCTTGGTTTAATATAAAGCTAATTTTTCAGCTAAACTAAATTCTGATAGAAACAACTGAGATCAAGTAGAAAAATTTGCAGAGCTCCTAGTCATAGTAAAAGTGTTTGCTTGTTCGAATGGATTTTACGGACTGATTGGTAAGTGTCTGCACAGATTGTTACCAAATGTATAGGATAATCCAGTCATCACATGGTATAAATGTCAGTTCCTTCAAGCAAGCTAAAATCAGAAGCTGGAAGGCATATTATTACACAGTCCCATGGGTGTGTTCCACTTTCAATGAGTTTGTCTGTGTGTGTTTTGTCTAATAACCCTGTTTTATGGTAAACAACCAGAGGTAGAGGAAATAGTTTTGACATATTTTTTACCCGCCCTAGTTGAATAGGTTCATTATGCCACTTTTCTTTTGAAATTCTAATTTTATTTACTTAAAACTAACATTATTTATTTCAAAGAATCTTCCCCCAAATTATGATTTTACTCTGAAATTTGATCACAACTAGCAGTTGCCTGACATAATTTATATAACATCCAGAAATATCTTAATCATTTTCCAGTTTTGCCTTTTTGTTCCTCAGAAGAGAAATGAGAACAGAGGATAGAACTTGTTACATGTCACAGAAAGCTTTGGTCTTGGTTCCAGAATCACTTGTTAACTTGATATTTAATACTTTTTTAAAAAGTATGAGCCACCTGAAGAATACGTCCGCAAGCAGGAGAGAGAAGACACATTAACTCATATAAAGAAACTTTAACATGTATTATTTGCATGTAGTAAGTAATAGATTTTTACTAGAATTTATACTCCTCAGCCATCACTAGTTGAGGACATAAAGAAACATACTACAACTCTTTTTATTTATTAACTAGATGTCCCTGATGGCATAGTGGTTTAAAAAAAGTAAATAAATCCACCTGCCAACGTAAGAGACTCGGGAGGTGCAGGAGACAGAGTTCTATCCCTGAGTCTGAGTTGAGAAGATCTCGTGGAGGAGAAAATGGCAACACACTTTCAGTATTCTTGCTTGGAGAATCTCATGAACAGAGGAGGCTGGCAGGCTACAGTCCATGGGGTCACAGTCAGACACGGCTGAGAACGCACACAGTATGTTTGGTATATGGTATATATGGTATATGCATGGTATACCCCTGAACAATCACTAAACTTAAAAAAAAATTTATTGGTATATAATTTCCAATGCTGCATTAGCTTTTGCTGTACAGCAAGTCAGCTATACATATACATATAACTTCTCTCTTTTTTTATATTTCCTTCCAGTTTAGGTCACCACAGAGCATTGAATATAGTTCCCTGTGCCATAAAGCACATTCTCATTAGTTATCTATTTTACACATAGTTGTGTATATATGTCAATACCAATCTCCCCATTCATCTCACTCCTCCTTTACCCCCTTGGTATCCATATACTTGTTGTCTTTGTGTCTCTGTTGAAGTGAAGTGAAAGTAGCTCAGTTGTGTGTGACTGTTTGGACTATATGGTCCATGGAATTCTCCAGGCCAGAATACTGGAGTGGGTAGCCTTTCCTTTCTCCAGGGGATCTTCCCAACCCAGAAATCGAACCAGGGTCTCCTGCATTGCAGGCAGATTCTTTACAAACTGCACTCTCAGGGGGTCTCTATTTCTGCTCTGTAAATAAGTAAATTCACACCAAGTTTTTCAGATCCACATATGTATACCAGTATGTGATTGACTAAACTTTTAAATTCTCCATTTTCTTCATTCATTCAACAAAGATTTATGGAGTCCTGCTATATGCTATACATTCTTCTAGGCACTAGATATCCACTGAACAACAGAAATAAAAGTCCTCAGCCCTCATGAAGCTTGTATTCAAGTACACATTGGAAATGATACAACCAACAATGATTTATGGGAAAATTTTGTAAATTTTTATGTCCCACAAAAATATGTTATTCCCATGATTATGGTAATTATGTTATTGCTAGTATTATTAAACGTTATATACAAAGTCAGGTTTTTAAAGATATATAATAGGTTTCTGGCATGAGTGGATGTAAAGGAAGAAAACAAAGCATCTAGAAATGGAGCAAGAACAGATCTTGCAACTTTGTCAGATTTTCCAAGAGCAGCAAGTAGTCTTCTGTTTTTCTGGTATGTACAATGTACGAAATGTGAGTTTGTAAGAAGTTAATTTGAGAGCCTGATACTGGCAATGTGGCAGATTAGGAAGGACTAGCCCATGTGCCCCTACAGAAACACCAATTTAAAAACCACCCATGGAGGAATTTACAGTATAGCAGAGAGGAGTTCATATCAGATTTTCTTCTATACTTCAAATCTGAAAGATAAAGAATCTGAGAACTTTAATAATAGAAAGCCCAGAAGAGTAAGTTATGCTTTCCAATAATTTTGTCTATATTTATTCTAATCACAAAATATAAAATACATCAAGATAATTTATTCACTGTGCATGAAAGAATTTCTGTTTAAATAGCACCAGTGTCAAGCTTTGGTTGGTTGGTTGGATAAGGTGACCTTCAATCCTCTTAGTTCCAATCAAATAAACTCTTCATAGAATCCCCTATGACAAGATACTTAGTCCATTTCCAAAAACCTAAATCTTTTCCTTCATGTTGAATGAAATGATACATATTTTCTCATGTCATTATTTTAAATCAAACAATCCATAACAAATGACTGCTGCTGATCTATATATTTATATATATATTGGCACATACACATGTATATATTCCAATCCCAATACTCATAAGTGCTCCTTCTAGAATCCTGGATTAGATAATTCAAATGCCACCTTTCAAGAAAGGCATCTATTTCCTTTCTGTCCTCTAGCATCTTTTAAAAAGAAATCAATTTATTAATTTTCAATATCTTACTATAAGCATAGGCATGATATTCAAATCCACAGCATTCAACTTAGCTTTTAATAAACAGCTTTTTTTTAATTAGTCATAATCACGAGCTTTAGAAATGTCTGCAATCATTTATATAACTTTTAATCAACTTTTTCATCTTTATGCCCTTCTCCTTTCAACTATTCATGAAGTTTTATCACCTTGAGATAAAATCATTTAAGTTTGCATTTAAGTCATTTAAGTTTTTTCCAGTTTGTTCTTTTCTGTATTCACAAGTTTGCCACATTCTAAAAATCCACAATAACACAACAAACATTCAAGCCGAGCATACTTTTGTGGTTCAGCAAAACTAAACATTTGCCAATTTCAAGATAGTTCAACTAACCCATTTTCTTTCCATATGATTAGGGAGGAGTAGGTTCAAGTGAAATATTTTATTGAAAGAAAACAGGAAGACATGCCAATGTGCAATAATTCCATGCATAATTCTACATTAGACATGTGCATTTCAGAGAGTAAATGTACCCTTTCTTTGGCCAGAGCATCGTTAAAGAAAATATGAAACATACAGAACACTGTACCCTGTACTTGCAATGATATGGATACAAACAAGAAAATAAAATTTAAAGATAAGCATAATTTTCAACTGTCATTGTTAAGACTGTCCATGTGAGCTCTAGAGCCTGAAAGATCAACATCAATATTAAAAGAATACCGTAAACAAAGGCTAAATGTCAACCCTTAAACTATTTCCTTTTTATGTCTTTTTGTTGTAACTGTAAATTCTGTCACTTTGAAAGCAGATGATTCATTGCAATTGTGAGGCCATTTTCCACTGAACAATCAACAATAATGATGTGTTGTGAATAATACAGCTGAAAATTTGGTGTGAGTTCTTAGCAAGATATTTTTGCCATGTCCCAAGCTTCAAACGGATTGAGCTATAGTCAGATTATATTGCTTTTCTGTAAAATCTCTTCAAGGGTGGAGATTATATTTGAGTACCACCATACTTACACATTATAAATCAGCCTCAAACATAAGTCCCTCCCCTTTTCATGGAAAATAGACTATTAATTCATTGTATTATGTCAGATGAAATTGGTTCCTTAGAGTAAGGCATATAACCTGTATATAGATCCACACATGAAGTATGTGTCAGATTTAGGTCTGAAGTTTTTGTGTAAGAACACCTCTCAAAGAACAATTTTCAAACAGTATAAAGACACTGTGCTAAGTGTCAGGAAATCTGATTTTAGTCTCAGCTTTACTGATGTCTAGTTGTGTGACCTTTGACATCCCAAATCCTTTGTGGATTTCTTTTTTTCTCTGATTAAAAGGGACTAGCCCAGTGGTTCTCAAATTGGCTGCACGTTAAAATTAGTTGGAAAGCTTTTTTAAAAATATATATATACCACCAACCTTCCCCAGACAAGTTGAATCAGAATTTCTGAAGTTGGGGCTGAAGCATTAGTATTTTCTTAAGCTCCCTGTGTGATTGTAATATGCATCCAACAATCACTTTCAACTCTAAAATGCTCTGACATTTTATAAACCTTGCCGTTTCAGAACCTCAGCATGTGTTTCAAATGAGTTCTGAGGAGACAATTTCCAGTGTTAGGTGCTGGTGTTTGTTCTATCAGTTGCATTCATAATGTAGGCTGACAAGAAAAAAAAAAAGAAAACTAAGAAAAAAAAAATTAACAGGGAAGGTAGACAGGCCATGCAAACGAGAGCTCAATTACAGAAGAGCTGTCTCCAGGAGACCAGAGTCATGCTCTTTAACATTCTAAGTGATTGGTTTGTGCAGTGAACCAAATCTGAGCAGTTCCAATGTTTGAAAATGTAATGACTTAAATAGAAATACTAATATACCCTTCAAGGTCATGAAACAGTTCCTTGGCCTTAGGAAACGTGTAACTTCTGGGAGCTCATGTAGGTCAATTTGACGGACCTCTTATAACCTTAAGATTCATCTTGCTCTTTTCTCTGCATTAAAATATGTTAATACCAGCTTTGGAATCAAATTGATTCATTTTTTTAAAAATCTGCCTTTCTTTAACTTCCTTTTCATTTGCAGAATTACCAAGGAGTTGTGCAAAATTACCATATTTTCTAACTCTGAATGAAATTAAGCAAAGGATCAAAGTAGGAAAAGGCCATAAAAACAAGAGACTATACAAGAAATCTGAGAATACCTTTACATTGCTAATGATTGCTTAAAACTTCATTTAAGGTGAATCCTGAAGATGTGTAATGGTTAAGGACTGAGTTTCAATCCTCAGACATGTTTATAGGATTTTCTGTATTGGCTATCTCTAACCAAATTAGTGGGAATGGAAGAGCATGGGTAACAACTTTCTAAGAATTTACTCACCTCTAGTTCTTTGATCTTTTCATTTAGGAAAGCAAATTGTTAAATAGATAGATATAATGTGGTACATAAAATGTGATTAATACTGAACCTAATACACAAACTCTGCATTGGATTATAGATCTACCATGGATTATAGATCTATGTATCAGAATTAGCAAAATTAACATTAATCCAACCTCTAGCAACTGTTGCACTGTTGTGGCCATACCCACAATTTCAAACCCACCATCCTCTCTTTAAAAACAAATATTTTTATAGACCACCTTACTTTCCAAGTAATACACTCTATCTTCAACTCTAATTTTAAAATAAATGTAAATAAATTTAGAAGAATGAAATATATGTGAGTATGCTTTCATAACTATCTGATATTCCTATGTATACACTCTGCTTAATTATGATGAGTAAGTTATGATCAAATAATGAGTAAAGTTATGACCAACCTAAACAACTTATTAAAAAACAGAGACATTACTTTCCCAACAAAAGTCCATCTAGTCAAGGCCATGGTTTTTGCAGTAGTCATGTATGGATGTGAGAGTTGGACTACAAAGAGAGCTGAGCCCGAAGAACTGATGCTTATGAGCTGTGGTGTTGGAGAAGACTCTTGAGAGTTCCTTGAACTGCAAGGAGATCCAACCAGTCCATCCTAAAGGAAATCAGTCCTGAAAATTTGTTGGAAAGACTGATGCTGAGGCCAAAACTCCAATACTTTGGCCACCTGATTGGAAGAACTGACTCATTTGAAAAGACTGTGATCCTGGGCAAGATTTGAAGGCAGGAGGAGAAGGGGATGACAGAGGATGAGATGGTTGGATGGCATCATCGACTCAATGGACATGAGTTTGAGTAACCTCCAGGAGTTGGTAATGGACAGGGACGCCTGGTGTGCTGCAGTCCACGGGGTTGCAGAGAGTTAGACACGATTGAGCAACTGAACTGAACTGAAGTTAGGATCAAGGACAGCAATATTAGAAGTCATCCCATACANCCTCCGGGAGTTGGTAATGGACAGGGACGCCTGGTGTGCTGCAGTCCACGGGGTTGCAGAGAGTTAGACACGATTGAGCAACTGAACTGAACTGAAGTTAGGATCAAGGACAGCAATATTAGAAGTCATCCCATACAAGAAGTTCAGCAAAAATGGAAAAGCAAAGGTAAAGATGGACTCTAAGCTAGTTAAAGATCCATCTTATCTGTATAAGATCACAGGGAAATGTGAGAAATAGGAAATGGGGGAAAAAAAAAAACAACTTAATTTTAGTATAGATAATGTGCCAACGTAAATTACAGTCTATCAATGTTGACCAAAAGTGAAAATGTGATATTCTTGTGAATAAACTATTTGCAAATGTACTTTCAAAACAATTCACCATGTTATGGAATGAGATAGGGGGGCAATGAAGTGCCACTGGAAACATACTTCTCATCTTAGAGCCAGCCACATTAGCAAAAATGCACTTGGTCGGTGTCACTCAAGAATTATCTGAGATAGTATCCTTCCCAAGGCAAAGGGGTAATTGAAGATGGACAAGTAATGAAAGAGGCTGTACAAAAACTATGCAGATTTTCTTTAGGGACAATTTCAGAATAAGACTGAAAAAAATCTTGTAAGTAATCTAAATAAATTCAATATATACTTTTAATGTCATAGATTTCTTTAAAGTGTGCTAAAAACATTTAAAAATATAAATGGTCTTAAAATAACTTTCAGTAGTGTGATCAAATTAATTTCATAGTAGTTGGTTGTATGTTTTAAAAAGAATTTTACTACACCTCTTACATTTTTCCAAATAGTTCTGCTTTTGCTGAAACTGTACTACTAAGCTGGAACCTCTTCAAATTTATATGTAGTTAAGTAGAAGAAAAAACTAACAGTAATTTAATTTATTTTTAAAGATGTGGATATGAAAGTTTTAAATGGATCCAAATCCATTCATTTAGACTAATTAAATTGTGCTTTGGTCTAAAAATTGTTTTAGCCCAATTAACAGCTTTTCTGTATCTTGGCTAACATGTTCCACAATCATTTCAAATGGATTAAACACCCAAATTGGCACTATATAATTCATTGAGATTTTTAAATCTAAACATATCTTATTTATTAGCAAAAATGAGAGTAATCTATTCCCAATTAATAATCTCTAAATTGTTGCAAACACAGACACTTTGAAAATTCTCAGTAGCAGAGTCAGTTTTTTTATTGTTTTATTTTTAATTGGAGGATAATTTTTAAAAAATATTGTGTTGGTTTCTGCCATACATCAACATGAATTGGCCATAGGTACACACAGGTTTCTTCACTCTTGAACCTCCCTCTCACCTCCCACCCCATCCCATCCCTCAAAGGTAGTCACAGAGCACAGGATTTGGGATCCCCCAAATTCCCACTGTCTCTCTGTTTTGCATATGGTAATATACATGTTTTTCAATGCTACTTGATGAATTCTCTGATTGTTTACTTCATTTTAAAGAAATTGATCTAGTTCTGGTACAACTTATGGTGACCAAGCATACGTTAAAAATATGTCCCATCCATTCACATATCCATTCAACATATCAATCACAAACTTTATTTTTGTGGTGGTTGGATTTTAAAACCAAAACAGAATTTAACAGTAAACAGGATCTGTTTTCAAGTCTACTCTTTGAGTCCCATCTTACTTCTGGGTCTTGGATAAGATGTTCAAACATCTTAGAGTACATTCTGTGTGGAGTAATCGATAGCTCAATGATTTATTATTAATTGTGTTATTAGTTCTGTTAAAAACATTTATTGATTTGTAGAGTCTTTCATAAAAATTCTCAGGGACTACATGTTGTTCATGAATAATGCAGTCAATTGCTAAAACACCTGGTACAATTTTTAAAGTTAGCCATAAACCGTTATTGCCAACAACCCATGGCTGGCAGCACCATATGTAACACAGGCAATGACCCCAAAACTAGAATTATCCTTTTTCATAAAATGATTTTTAGAGATTTCAAATATGGACAAGCCCTTCATATTTATTATCAGTAATTTTAAAAATAATGTTTCATCTATGAATTTTTCATTCTACATGAACCTTTTAAATGCAGACAGTAAAGCCTCATTATTCAAAGGACTTGTTTCACCCACTTGTAATAAAAATTCATTTTGACTACAGTTCTACTCACAGCTAATTTTTGACATATTTTGCCATCTCATCAATTATTCGTCAAATTATTCCACCTTACTCAGTGGAAGAGAAAAAATATTTCACTTGGATTTCTTTGGTCAGCATACCAAAAACATTTTGCATAGCTAGTAAAATTAATTTTTTCTCACTACTGTGAGCGTACCATTTATAATTATGTATTCACATGTATGAAGCAAGCAGAAAATTATGCTTTTATTAAAAGTATTTTAAAATCATTCCAGAGACAATGTTAATTTTTTCAAACTTTTCTTTAATCTTGAAAATATGATATATGCCTGCTAACTCTGTCAACATTTAAAACAATTCTGATTTCAACAGGCTGATTGCTTCATTGGAAAATGATGTGTGAACAAAGTGTACATTGGTTCATTTGCAGACCAATCTATAATTTCTAATTTCAAACTGATATTTAATACCTTTAAATGAGTTAAATGAATATATTAAAAGAGTTAGAATTACTGTGAATGCAACAGCCACTAGCCAATGAATGCAGGTGTAATGTATTGTTCTTAGCACTGAAGCATCTAGCTTTCTGGTGAAAGTATTTAGTCTCTCAGCTGTGTCTGACTCTTTTTGACCCCATGGGCTATAGCCCACCAGTCTCCTCTGTTCATGGAATTCTCTACGTAGCTTTTTGGTGCTGCCTCTAAATTCCTGCCACACCTCAAATCATGACAATAAAAATTGCCCACAACTTTTCCAAAAAATCTTTAGGGTATAGCATTATTTCTATTGAAAACCAATGCCCTAGACCTTGTTTATCAAAAATATCACTGTCCAGAGACATCTTGCTTTCAAGCACAAGACTCTGAC
Source organism: Neotragus pygmaeus (assembly GCA_006410875.1). Taxonomy (NCBI): domain Eukaryota; kingdom Metazoa; phylum Chordata; class Mammalia; order Artiodactyla; family Bovidae; genus Neotragus; species Neotragus pygmaeus. The sequence goes on from SJYV01025286.1 coordinate 323,823, forward strand.
AAATACTACCTCGTGTGTGTCCAGGTTACTCCTCTGATACTCTAATTTTGGAAAAAAAGAATCATCAAATCGGGATCTCAAATCCTGTAACTCCATCATCTTTACTCCTTTTATCATATCTCTATGTCCTTTCTGCTTCTGGGTCTAGTCATGTTACATTCTATGACCCAACAAATGCTCTCAATTCTGTTGTGACACGCCTTTGTTAAGTCATAATCCTGGGTAAAGCCAGCTCTCCATACAACCCGGCAGAATGGTTTCAGCTTCAGTGTGAATCTTAAGGAAGAACCTCAAGCTTTTGGTAGTGCTACTAAAATTTTCTAATCTGCTCACTTTTATCCTTCTAGACCATTTACCTTATTTTCTTCCAGTACCTTATCCTGCCCCTAGTCTTCAAGCTTCTGGTTTCACTGGAGCAAGAGAAGAAATCAGAAGAGAAATTCCATATTCCTCCAGCAGTGTCTTCCACCTTCTTAGAGGTGAGCTCCCTGCTCTGCCTCCTGCTTCCTGCATCCTGAGAATTGGCAGCACTCTGGCCTCCATTTAATCTCACTAGTCAAGAACTGTGTTCCCGCTATTCTCTTCCCATTTGTTTACCATCAGTTTTTACCTCTAGATCATTTTCATCAGCATTTTAACAAACTGTAAAAAATTCATATCATTTTTTAAATAGTCAAAATAAAAGTCTCTTAATCCCACCTCCCTTCTAGTTTGGATCTCATTTCTCTGTTCCAATTACAGCAGATTTTCTTTCCTTCTTTCTTTCTCTTTCTTTCTTACCAAGCTTTGTTTTTTCTGTATTTACTTATTTTGCTTTTTAAATGTGTCACATAAGCTGTATTTTCTCTTTCTAGAATATATTTAAGGGCTTCCCTGCTGACTCAGGTGGTAAAGAATCCACCTGCCAATGCAGGAGATGTGGGTTCGATCCCTGACCGGGAAGATCCCACGTGCCACAGGACAACTAAGCCTGTGCACCGCAACTATTGAGCCTGTGCTCTAGAACCTGGGAGCCGCAACTACTGAAGGCTGCACACTCTAGAGTCTGTGCTCTGCAACCAGAGAAGCCACCTCAGTGAGAAGCCCATGTGCTGCAGCTAGAGAGTAGCCCCCATTTACTAAAGCTAGATAAAGCCGCTACAGCAATGAAGCCCAAGCATAGCCAAAAATAAGAGAAAATAAATATTTTTAAAGGAATATATTTAAAACAACTTCATTAACCCAGTTAAATATGGTGCAAAATATATTGCCTTTGGTGTGACTTAGCCATAAGGCATAACTTAAATCAATAACCTTTGAAATTAGTTAATTCCATGATAGCCATTCTGGGTCTACTTTTACACACTCTGTCCTGTCACGCTCCATGTTTTCTTCTTTCTCCTCCTGATACCACTTCAACTAGGCTATTTTTTCATCATGCCATGGGGGGTGGGCTTATCAAACTCAACAAATATCTCTCAGATTGCTCAATGCAATGCTCACTTCTCATTTGTCAGCTTGACCCCTAAGCAGCTATTGATACAATTGATGAGTCTTTCCTGATACTGGGTTCACTTTGCTTCTCCTTGCTGTCTCTGCATCTCTAACTGAATCCACATTATCAATATCCTATGCAAGATGTCCTTCATATTCCCAAACTGTAAGCAGTAGGTAACCAAGACTCAATATTTGGTTTGCTTCTCTTCAGTCCCTGTAAGTAATCTCATCGACTCCTATGACTTTAAATGCCACTTAAAATGGTACAGCTATTCTGACATTTAAGAATCCTGCACAGCTTTCCCTCCTAAACTCTTTAACCAATTGCCTATTTAACATCTCAGCTTGGGCAACTAACAAACATCTCTAATTTAATATGTGTAAAACTGGGCTCATAACTCTCCCTCCCTAAAGAGCTATTCCTCCCAGTTTTCCTGTCTGAGCAATGACAACACCATTCTTTCAGTTGCTATGGCCAAGACATTAGAGTCATTCTTGTCTTCTCTATTTCTTTTGCACCTCACATTCATTCCATTAGAAAATGCTTTTGGCTCCAATCTCAAATGTATATCCAAACTGAATCGCTTTTTATCATCTCTAAACATATAGTTCATTTCATAGAACTAAAAACTCTTCATCTCCATTAGTACTCTCCATTTGCATTAGAGAGCACTTAAAAACTTAGTGGCTTAAAATAACAGCCCTTTTTCGCAACTTTAAAAATCTGCAGTCAACTGAAGTGAGTTCTCCTGACCTGTGCACAGTTCAGCTCATCCCAGCCAGGCTACCAATATCTCTGGAGCTTTGACTGGAAAGAATGAATAGACAGACTTCTGCTCCACATGATTTCTCATCCTTTAAGCAAGTTAGTCTGGGCTTGTGATGGCAGCTGGCAATGTTTCAAGACAGCAGAACCATGTTAGACCTACTCAGTTCAATTCAGTTGCACAATGTGTCCGACTCTTTGTGACCCCATGGACTGCAGTGCACTAGGCTTCCCTGTCCGTCACCAACTCATGGAGTTTATTCAAACTCATGTCCATTGAATCAGTGGTGCCATCCAACCATCTCATCCTCTGAGGTCTCCTTCTCCTCCCACCTTCAATCTTGCTAAGCATCAGGGTCTTTTCAAATGAGTCAGTTCTTCCCATCAGGTAGCCAAAGTATTGGTGTTTCAGCTTCAATCATCAGTCCTTCCAATGAATACCCAGGACTGATCTCCGATAGGATGGACTGGTTTGATCTCCTTGCAGTCCACGGGACTCTCAAGAGCCTTCTCCAACACCACAGTTCAAGAACATCAGTTCTTTGGTGCTCAGCTTTCTTTGTAGTCCAACTCTCACATCCATACATGACCACTGGAAAAACCATAACTTTGACTAGATGGACCTTTGTTGGGAAAGTAATGTCTCTGCTTTTTAATATGCTGTCTAGGTCAGCCATAACTCTTCTTACAAGGAGCAAACATCTTTTAATTTCATGGCTGCAGTCACCATCTGCAGTGATTTGGGAGCCCCCAAAAGTAAAGTCTCTCACTGTTTCCATTGTTTCCCCATCTATTTGCCATGAAGTGATGGGAACAGATGCCATGATCTTTGTTTTCTCAATGTTGAGTTTTAAGCCAACTTTTTCACTCTCCTCTTTCACTTTCATCAAGAGACTCTTTATTTCTTCTTCACTTTCTGCTGTGTCATGTCATCTGCATATCTGAGGTTATTGATATTTCTCCTGGCAATCTTGATTCCAGCTTGTGCTTCATCCAGTCTAGCATTTCTAACACCTAAGTAATAAAATCAAAAATCATACAGTGTAACTTTGCTGTATTCTATGCTTCATTCTATTGCTCCATTCTATTCATTTAAGTAAAAATTCCATTTAGATTCATTATGATGAAGAGTTACCAAGTGACACTACATAGACATATGGAAGGGAATGATTACTACAGCTTTGCATTGAATCTACTATACAATCTCAGGCTTCCCAGGTGGTTCAGTGGTAAAGAATCTGCCTGCCAATACAAGAAACATGAGATGCGAGTTCAGTCCTTAGGTCAGGCAGAAGGCCTGCAGCAGGAAATGGCAACTCACTTCAGTACTCTCACCTGGAAAATTTCATGGACAGAGGAGCCTGATGGGCTGCAGTGCAGGGGATCACAAAGAATCAGACATGACTGAGCATCTGACCACATACTACATCTTTTCATTCAGTATAAGGTCCCCAAGTCCTATATCTGGACTACAAAGGATTTTGTTGTTATTGTTCTTTTTCTTTTTTTTTTTTTTTTAATTTTTACTTTTTGGCCAAGTCATACAGCCTGTAGGATCTTAGTTCCCTGACTAGGGATCAAACCTGTGCCCCCTGCACTGGGAGCACATTCTTAACCACAGGACTAACAAGAAAGTCCTGCAAAGGTTTTTGTAATGTGGCTACCGTTACTTTTCCAAACTTAACTCTTAACCTCCTTTCTTCCTTGCTGCACTCAAGCTACACTGAACATCCTCGCATTTTAGTGTTTCTTCATTTTTTGGTCTTCCTCTCAACTTGAAGTGTTCCTTTCTCAAATCTGGTGGACTCTCTGCCTCTTGGTGTTTATGTCTCTGCTTGAATCAGAGAGATGTATCCTGAATCACTATTCAAAATGTCACCCAAACCCCTCCACACTCTGAAGGTGCTTTATCATTTTTTGATAGCACCTAGAGAAGGCAGTGGCACCCCACTCCAGTGCTCTTGCCTGGAAAATCCCATGGATGGAAGAGCCTGGTGGGCTGCCGTCCTTGGGGTCACTAAGAGTCAGACACGACTGAGCGACTTCACTTTCACTTTTCACTTTCATGCATTGGAGAAGGAAATGGCAACCCACTCCAGTGTTCTTGCCTGGAGAATCCCAGGGATGGCAGAGCCTGGTGGGCTGCCGTCTATGGGGTCGCAGAGTCAGACACGACTGAAGCAACTTAGCAGCAGCAACAACTTTATTTCTCTGTTTTGAGGCTACCGTTTGTCTTCACTAGAGGAAAGTCTGCATCTGAAGAGCAGGGGCTTTGTATTATGGACACCTCATCAACCATAAAATAGATCAGCACTGCCCAGTAAAAGTGGTATGCAAGACACACAAGTCATTTAAAATTTTCTTGCAATCACATGAAAAAAGGTATAAAGAAGTAGGGGAAATTGATTTTAATAATATTTATTATTTCACCCAATATATCCAAAATATTATTTCAATACAAAATCAATTTTAACAAGGATTAGATATTTTATTTTACAAGCCTTTTTTTTTTTTTGATTGA
>SJYV01025286.1:328739-352861 GCA_006410875.1 Neotragus pygmaeus
TCACTTTTATTTTTTATTTTTTTAATTAATTAATTTATTTATTTTTTAATTTAACTTTACAATACTCTGTTGGGTTTGCCATACATCGACATGAATACAAGCCTTTTTTAAAAAAAAAAAAACTGCCTTTGATATCTGATGGAAATTTTTCTTTTTTATACACATCTAAACTTAGATAAATGCTCAATAGTTTCATGTGGTTAGTGGCTCCAATTTTGGACAGCCCAAATCCGACTTATTTTTAGAATTCCTAAGTGTTTAGACATGATTGCTTTATTTTTTAAAACTTTTTATTTTGTATTGAAGAATAGCTGAATAACAGACAATGTTGTGACAATTTCAGGTGAACAGTGAAGGGACCCAGCCATACATAAACATGTATCCATCTCCTCCCAACTCCCCTTCCATCCAGGCCACAGTGTAACATTTATCAGAGTTTCGTGTGCTATATGGTAGATTTTTGTTCCATTCAGTTCAGTTCAGTCACTCAGTCGCATCCAACTCTTTGCAACCCCATGAATTGCAGCATGCCAGGCCTCTCTCTCCATCACCAACTCCCGGAGTTAACTCAAACTCACATCCATTGAGTCAGTGATGCTATCCAGCCATCTCATCCTATGTCGTCCCCTTCTCCTCCTGCCCCCAGTCCCTCCCAAAATCCGAGTCGTTTCCAATGAGTCAACTCTTCGCATGAGGTGGCCAAAGTAATGGAGTTTCAGCTTTAGCATCATTCCTTCNAAGATCCGGGCTGTGAGCCACAGTCACCCTGCTCCAAAGTCCGGCCTGTGTGCCGCGGTCCCCCTGTGCGGAAGACTGGCCTGTGTGCCGCGGTTGCCCTGCGCCGAAATCCAGGCTGTGTGCTGCGGTTGCCCTGCGCCAAGGTAAAGGCTGTGTGCCACGGTCGCCCTGCATCATGTTCTGGGCTGTGTGCCGCGGTCGCCCTGTGCTGTGTTTCGTGCTGTGTGCCACGGTCACCCTGTGCCGAAGTCCAGGCTGTGTTCCACGGTCGCCTAGCAATGAGTTCTGGGCTGTGCCGCAGTGGCCTTTCACAGATTTGCGGGCTGTGTGCCACAGTCACCCTTCACTGGAGTTCGGGCTGTATGACGCTGCTCGCTGTGCCGAGGTCTGGCCTGTGTGCCGCGGTCGCCCTGCCCCAAGGTCTGGGCTTTGTGCCGCATTTGCCCTGCGCTAACGTCCGGGCTGTGTGCCACATTTGCCCTGCGCCGTGTTTCTGGTTTTGTTCCGCGGTTTGCTAGGGAAGAGTTCCGGCCTCTGTGCCACGTTCGCTCTCCTCCGAGGTCTGGGCTGTGTGCCAGGGTCGTCCTGTGGGGAGGTCCAGGCTGTGTGCTGTGGTCGCCCTGTGCTGATTTCCAGGCTGTGTGCCGCCCTCAGATTGTGACGAGTTCCAGGCTCTGTGCCGCAGCTCCTCTGCACCGAGGTCCGTGCTGTGTGCCACAGTCACCTTGTGCCGAGGTCTGGGTTCTGTGCGGCGGTAGCCTTCTGCAGAGGTCCGGGCTGTGTGCCGAGGTCCGGGCTGCCTTTCACGGTCGCCCTGCACCCAGGTCCAGCCTGTGTGCTGCGGTTGCCCTGCGCCGAGGTCTCAGCTGTGTTCAGCGGAGGGCTAGCGACGACTTCCGGGCTGTGTGCGGTGGTCGCTCTGCACCATGCTCTGGGCTGTGTGACGCGGTCACACTGTGCCGAATTCTGGCCTGTGTGCCTTCTTCTCCCTGCATCGAGTTCCGAGCTGTGTGCCGCAGTCACCCTGCACCAATTTCTGGGCTGTGAGCTGCGGTCGCCCTGCCCAGATGTCCGGGCTTTGTGCTGCGGTAGTCTTGCACCAAGGTCTGGGCTGTGTTCCATCGTCTCCCTGCACCAATCTTGGGGCTGTGGGCTGCGGTCGCACTATGCCGAGTCCAAGCTGTGTGCCGTGGTCGCCCTGCACCGAGGTCCGGACTGTGTTCCGCGGTCGCCCTGCGCTGAGGTCCAGGCTGTATTGCGTGGGCAGCTAGCGATGAATTCCGTGCTCTGTGCCACGATCGCCATTCACTGAATTTCGGGCTGTTTGCCGCAGTTGCCCTATGCCGAGGTCCGGGCTTTGTTCTGTGGTCAGCTATCGATGAGTGCTGGACTGTGTGCTGTGGTCGCCCTTCACTGATGTTCAGGCTGTGTGCGGTGGTTGCCCTGCACCGAAGTCCAGGCTGTATGCCGCAGTCGGCCAGCGCCGAGGTCTGTCCTGTGTGGAACGGTCATCCTGTGCCAAGGTTCGGGCTTTGTGCANGAGAATGGCACTGAAGCATGTATACTATCATGTATCATTTCTTTTTAAATTCCACATATAAGGGATGTCATATGATAATTTGCCTTCTCTGTTTTACTTACTTCACTCAGTAGGACAATTTCTAGGTCCATCCATATTGTTGCAAGTGGCATTATTTCATTTTTTTAATGGCTGAGTAATATTCCATTGTATATATGTACCACATCTTGATCCAGTCCTCTGTGGGTGGATATTTAAGTTGCTTCCATGTCTTGACTGTTGTAAACTGTGTTGCAATGAACACTGGAGTGCATGTGTCCTTTCAGATCATGGCTTTCTCCAGGTTTATGCTCAGGAGTGAGATTGTAACTCTGTCTTTAGTTTTCTAAGGAAACACCACACTGTTCTCCGTAGTGGCTGTACCAATTTACATTCCCACCAATAAGAATATTGCATTGCCTCCCATATAGAAGGGTTCCTTCTATCCACATTTTATCAGCCAAGATTGTTTCACCTCAAGCAATCTAAGCTCAGGTGGGCCAAATGCAACTGAAGGAAACCCCAGTGGCAAAACTGAAATTGCTAGTTTCCATTAGTTTAAGGCAGAGTTTGCTACTTTCTCTACTTCTTTATCAATTGTCCTTGAAGATTTTAAAGCTAGTTTCCCCAACTTGATCTCAGTGTTCTTGGATGTTTTATTATTTCTCTATTTTTCTTGATCTCGTTGTTCTTAACTCTTTCAAGTGAAGAGTCACACGTTCAAAACCACAGAGCTAAAGGTAGGAGACTCACAAGAAGAAAAGAACACGACACAAAATACCTCAAGTCAAGTCATATCCTTGTTTCACTGTTCACAGAAGTAATATTTTTTTCTCAGCATTCCAATTAGTTGTTTTGGCCAGATGTTTTTAAAATCAATACCTTGTCTTCTTTCTCATCTTTTTTCATTGTAGGAGTCTTGTGGTCAAAAACCCTGTCATGGCCAGAGATTCCTCTGAGCGATATTCACACCAGCACTAACAGACACAAGTTTCCCCATCTCGAGGCAATTACACTTGCAATACATTTTGCCTGGAAAGTGTGCCTCCCCTCTCTCCATCCAGCTTCGCCCTTCAGATGTCAGATTAAATAACTCCTCCCCAGAGAGGTCTAAATTAGACCACCCTCCCTATTATACATGCTCCTAGAACTCACTCTCTTTAATAGCACTCACCATGCTGGTAAATACATAATCATTCAACTAATTACACTTGAAGCACAGAATTATGCTGTGTCTCTGGTATATGGCATAGTTATTGACACAGGGCAGATGCTGTGAAATCCTGAGGAACAAAGTGAATGAATGTGGTGGGAATGAATGAGAATGAATGAATGGTAAAATTTAGAACTAGAAAATTGTTAACATCAATGAATGATAAGCTCCTTCAAGACAATAATTCTAATGGTGACATTGGAAAATTCTTTAAAAAAGGAATGAATGAACAGATGAATGACTGAGAAGTGTATGTGTCTATATGTGTATACATACATGCCCATCGGTGAATGTATTTATTAATGACTTATTGGGCTGCTTATTTGTACTTGAAAAGTTTACTAACTTTTGAGTAAGTATAGTGTAAGTGGGGAAAATGCCACAGGGCAAGGTGCAGGGCACCATAAGAAAAGCTGAGCAGATGGCAGGGGATATGGCTATGCTTCATTATGAAGCAATTGTGTAACCTTCAGGCACTCTGGACCTGAAGTTCATTCTTTATAAAATGACTTAACCGACTTTAATCTCCAGGAGCTCCATTTTATCAATTCTAAAATGTACTTTATCCACACACAAACACATTTTAACCTCTTTGAAATCAAGATGCATCTTACAATCAATGGCATTTTACATCCCTGTCAAGTATGGTTGTGAGTGACATGAACAAAATAAAAATCTTCCCTTGATACCTTCTGGGAAGATCAAGAAAGTATGAATACCAAAGAATTTTAGCTTCACTGAAATATAGGGGCTTAGAAGCACACAGTTCTATAATTCTGAGCTATTTCTTTCAGTACTCATTTCCTAAACTTAAAAAAAAAAAAAAACTCCTATAGAATAGCATTTCTTACTTGGATCACTGACTAGATCCCTGTTAATTATTTTGTAGGTCAAAATACCTACGATGTTTAGGCTTCTAATGGACATAGAAATCTTTGTATTTAATACAAAAGGTAATTTACTTTAATAATACAGTGTATTTTCATATGTGACTAACCAAAATGCTATTCAAATATATATATTCATCTGAAGACAAACTTTTCCAGTTGAAGAAATAGTCCTCAACTGGAATCCTCCAAATAAGAAGCTTTATTTCCCTACTCATTGTGATCAACATACACACTGTGAAAACTTAGAATTAAATGGTTTGCCACTTTTTATATCCTTTTACACTATGGTGGATTTTTATTTTTTATGGATCTAGCAGCATATATATATATATTCTAACCATCATTGTATATCTTGATAAATAAACACTATATTTACTAGTCCCTCCCCCCACCTCAGAAACATTTGGGAGGCCTTTCATTGCTCATAATTTCTTTCTTTATTTTTTAATTATTTTGTGTTTCAACATTCTGGTCGTAGTCTATTTCAGTTAATTACCCTAGGAAATGATCTAAGGGAAAAAGAAAAGAGAGAGAAATAAATGTACACATTCTCCCAGACACAGAATTTTCTACCCAGAGTCAACATCTGAATGCATCTGTACATGCCACCCCACCTCCACAAGGTCTTTCTTCATTGGGCTTTTTTATTGCTTTGTCTTAATAGTTAATGCTTTTCTATAAACCATATCGAATTTCCCCTCTCTTGTTAAAAATAGCACACTTTTTAATCTCCTCTTTATTCCTAGCATCAGTTTGTTTTAAAACATATTGATTTCATGTCAAATCTTCACTTAAAACTGGCTTCTTGCTAATTTTTGTTAGGCAGTGACTATTATTTAAACAGAGGTGTTTGCACTTACAGCCAACTTGAAGGCATCATGAGCAGTGGAGATTGTGCATTAGGGAGAACAGCTGATGGATTACAAATCTCTGCTTTTCACCAACAGAAATGAATTTGAATCCATCAATTTTATTCCCTTCTGCCAAATTGAGGAAGTTCAGTTTATGCAGATCTGTCAAAATATTACATTAAACACCTAGATGAATGAGTTAAATTAATTTAATTTTGCAGCTTGCCTTGATTGGGTTAGGCTAGTTCTCTGCACAAAGCAAAAATTCCCAGGGAAATTGAGCCCCATTAGAGAAGCGTTCATGGCAGTGGCAGCTTTGCTCAGCTGAATGGTCAGACAAAGTGTTAGAAATCAGTGACCAGGGAAGGGAGGTGCCTGGACTTTCCCTGTGACATCGAAGCCTGTCTTTTACTTAACACCTATCTGATGTCCCCAAAAGAAAGTAACCACAGCAGTGAATAAAATTAAGATGAAAAAAGGCCACTGAGCTTGCAATGCAGAGCAGATCAGTCAAGGCGACCAAAATGAAAGAGAAAAGGGAACAATAATCCTGCTGTGTGGTTATATAGCACCTTTCAAGGAAACAATGTGAGAATTCTCTATTTTTGCAGGCCAGCTCCCCAGAGGGCTTTGAAAGCAATTCAGGAGGGAAATAAAAGGATTGCAGAACAGATTTCAGGCTTGAATGATAAAATGGACATTCTGCAAGACAGATTTTACTGAATTGATAACTGGATGATTGAGGCTGTCACACATAAATAAATTGAAAAGGAGTAAAATCCAAAAGAAAGCAGAAAAATTTGAAAGGATATAAAAGTACAAAGAAAACCCAATGACCTTGAAAGAAGGTCAGAGAACCAGCCTCTATATTCAGAGACAGTCAAGAAGACTCAAACCTGGAAACCTAGAAGGCCACTGGTAGGTATGATCAGGAGTAAAATATGAAATCCATACATTCTCAACACAATGTAACGCTAATACTGCACTGCTGGTGAAGGTGAAGCAGTTGTCAAATCATGGAATAATTATACTGATTTAAGCAGTAGTCACTCTGTAGTCTAGTCTTCCTTTCTTATCTCTTCTTTTCTGGAAGGAGGGACCGATGAACAGACCACTATGGAGGGACGATCAGGCAGGATCTAGAGATTTTCTCTGCTGGAGATTTTCCCAGGTGTGTCTTCTAGGAAACCCTGGGTCCTACAGGATATGCATCCCATGGGCTGTATCTCATTTCCTAAGGAGTAATAGAAAGATACCACCTTGGCCAGCTCTGTGGCTCGCAACTTAGACTCTGGAGGAGCAATAAATGGATGATTGATTACAACAAGAGAGTCTAGGAAGGGAAGGGGTTCCACTGGATGTCCTCTCTCCCCCTGTTGTTAGAAAATGTCCATCCAACTTACTCTCTGATCACTGGAGATACTAATAAGTCATGGTTGGGTCATTCTTGTCTCATAAACAGTGAGGAAGAAAAGTTGGAGGTTGCTGGCTGAGATGTCCAAACCAGCAGTTTATCATGAGCAAGGAGATGTGCTCTGTCTCGTGTCTCCTCTCCATATGACTCAAAGTCTTGGGGTCACTTTCTTCCTGGAAGAAGTGGCCTCATTCCTTCCTGTGGAGAGGCTGTCTTGCCATGTGGCTAGCTTTTCCAGGAGGCAATCCATATATCCTTTCTCAGCAGTTGAAGACACCCATCAGAAGGAAACTCAACAGTGTCCCAAAATAAATACAAAATAGACTTTCAGTCCCCTCACATCATCAGCTTCTCTCCTGCAAATTCAAAGATCGATGGATCAAAGTGCCTCGTTATGTTTGCAGACACTAATGGCAAAGATTGCTCTGTTTCACCTTGAGGCTGAGCCTGGTTGTCACATTGAGGGAAGAATGACGAGCAAATTTTTAGAACAGCTTTCTGGATAGAACTATCTGGTAGAGAGTAATGATTTGTTAGTGCTGGTGATACCTTACGCTTTCCTTATAAATGGGGTCTATGGGCATCCTCTGAAACTGAATTTTGCCCTGTGATAGGAATGTACATACCTGTGTATGGGTGTACATGGCGGTGTTTACAGACACACAGGTTGTCATTCTGGGGTTGAAATATACTGTTACTTAAGAATAATGAAATAATGACATTGCAGTGAATTGTCTCTGGCAAAACTTTAGCACTGATTACAGTGATATCTATGTAGCCTAAATGAACAAAATATGATATTTAGGAAACACACACACACACACACACCAAAATGCTCAAAAAGCAGATGCAGTCCAAATCTTAACCCTACCAGTGAGCTTGGCTAAATTGAATTCTCTGTCTTCATCTCTGAAAAGAAGGTATTAATACCCACCTATCTAGGTTAATGGCAAGATTAAAAATTATGTAAATATAGTGGCTTTCACACAGCAGGCATTCAATAAATTGTAGTTACTATTATTACTAAGAAACAGCACAGTGTAGAACAAAGAGTAGGGGATTTCAAAAGAAAGAAACTGATTTGAAGTCCAGTTTGATATATATTAGCTGAGTAACTTTTGGGATAAATTCTTAACAATTATGACACTCTGTTGCCTCACATGTCAAATGGGCATAATGATAATTTCATAGGATTGCTGTAGGTAATAAAACAAGATGAGATAAGGAAAATGCCGACCTGGAATATAGTAACTGCTCAAAGAATGTGAATTCCCTTGGTCCCCTGCCATGTGACCAAATAGACCTACTTTTGCATAGGTTTGTTCTTCAACGATAAAAAATGAAAAGCATTTCTAACCAGATACCCAGAGAGTCTTCCGATAATTACTCCTAAAATAGCCATGGTATGCCATCAGAATATTTAATTACACAGAGAGTCATTTTGCGAATTAGAGCTTCCAGACTCCTCAGGAAATTTCTTTCACTTATCAATCTTTTTTTCTCTCTCTCTCTTTCTGCATGCTTGTTTGTTCACCTCCTTCCAACTTTGATAAAGCATCTGCTCTGTTTAAGGTGTGACCTGAAAGCTGGAGTCCAAGGGAAGGAAAAATCTTTATCCAATTAATGTACTCTTCCATTAAGGTAAAACCCTTCCCTTCCCTGCCTTATAAAGCCTGGATTGTGCTATTCTCTGCCAATAACACCCTATTACTCTTCTTTCATCCATTTATTGCATTTCCATTGTCCTGTCCTGATACTGTGTTAAACCAAGCACTGAAGCCAAAAGGGAGAGTGATATTAGTGAAGGATTCATGCCCAAAGATCCTTGCAGCACCTCTCTTGACAGTCTGGCCAGGGTAAAACACAATTTCACCAGCAGCTGCAGCAGTAGTTCATGGCCCTGTGAGAATGTGACAACTCACTCTTTCATTCAGAATGCTTCTCTGCTCTCAGCTTCTCTTAGATTTTAGTTTGCTTGCCTCTGGGACTCAGATGCTTTCATAAAATTGATGCAAACCCCTGGGAAATTTATTTGTCCTCTGATATCTTCCACGCTAATGCTCCCCTCCATTAGCTCAGATAATCAAGAGTTGACTATACATAGAACTGTGGGGGATTACAAAAGCACTTAAAATCTAATGAGAGTGGAAAAATACTGAAGGAATTAAAAAAAAAAAAAAAAGGCGGGGGGAGCAGAAAGCAAGCTACAAATATCTCCATAAATCAACTTGTAATGTCCCAGCAAAACACAAGAATTAAAGAGGAGATGTGATAGAATTACTGGTCTAAATGCCACTAAGATTGGGTCAGGGTCTCAGTGCCACCAGAGAATAGCAAGTCAGAATTTTATGAAAGTGGGTCAGGGTTTAAGAAAGAGATTCTGTGGTATTCTGGGGGAAGAAAGCCAGAAGATTGTCATTCTAGTTGATTCTGATCCCTCTGAAGTTAGTTTCTTACTCAAAAACATGGTAAGTGTAACTCATATTGAGTCCATATGAAAATCAAGATACAAGGCAGGGCCAGTTGTCAATATTAATAGTAACCTAGCCATTGCGTATTATGGGCAGTTCCATAGCACACAATGAAGGAAATGAAGTTGTAGTGCCAGTTCACAGTGTAAATACACAGACCCATACTATTTTGATAGTGTGGGTCCCTGGAAATGTAAGAATCACCCCCACTGTTCCTGGTGGTTCAACTTCATCAAAATATCTTACTAGCAGAGTGAAAGAAAGCACAGGTCCACCAATATCATGAAAGAGAAGGGATTTGGTAAACTCCAATTTCCCTTTTAATATCTGTTATATTTATATAACAGGACAGGGCATTGGAGTGGTTTCCTGCAAATTAAAATAATGGTGCCCATGAGAGCAGTGGTTATATGACCATAGAATTAGCATGTTGCTCTGATTCCAGGTGAATTTTTGTGATAAGCAACTTCATAAATACTATTTTCTCCTTCCCCAGTCATGGATACCAGCCAGTTCACGTTAACTGGGGAGGCTATAAAGCACACCTTCATAACCCCTTTGGATCATGCCAAAAAAGGATATATATGCTTATTTTTGTAAAGTCATTCACCTAAGATTGAGTGGAAGCAAACTTAATGCCTGATAAGCAGGTCCATCATTTCAGCAATGACCTATTTACTGGAATCACCAGGAGGTAATGAAAGCCCATATATGGAAGAGAATCATTTGCAACAAAATTCTCAGGCATTGGTGTTTCAGTGGTAGAATTTTTGCCTGTCATTTTCAACGAAATCAAAGTGCCACTANGGTCCATCATTTCAGCAATGACCTATTTACTGGAATCACCAGGAGGTAATGAAAGCCCATATATGGAAGAGAATCATTTGCAACAAAATTCTCAGGCATTGGTGTTTCAGTGGTAGAATTTTTGCCTGTCATTTTCAACGAAATCAAAGTGCCACTAACAACTGTCAACATCTGGTGATTCACTGCACAGAATGAAAATATTCAGAAAAAAATGAAAAAAAAAAAGCTAATCTTACATGAGGCACTTCACTTGTAAAGAGGAGGCACTAAAATTTTTAGATTCTCTGGATATAAGAAAATATAAATCTGAAAGATCTATCAGTCCTCATATGAAATTTAAAAAATGAATTTCTATAGAAAGCTAATTCTATTGTCATATCTCCTCCAAGATGGTTTAGGTAAATTCTTTCATTATCCAACTTCATGAGGCAAGATATGGCATCAAGTAAGAAAAGTAGGGTGATCTATCTGAGTTATCAGAGGGTGTTCTTGTATTTTTATGGACACAAGATGTTTTTCTTAAATAAAGGAGAATAGAGTATTCCGTCTGTTCCCTCATCCCTAAAAAAATCATCAAGTGGTGGGAAGACCCAGAGGTTCCAATCCAGAGGAAAATATGTTTAAATAGCATAGTCTACTTAGCCTGAGACTAAGATAATGGGGCAAGTACAGATAATTGCAGAGGATTTGGCAAGTACGCAATGAGTGTAAAGAGAGAAAAAGATATGCATTGTGTACTTGTAAACTTGCTGCAGAGGGAGTATAACCCCTTAGCAAACATCACCCTTGAAGTTCAATGTTGTGCAAAGCGGCAAGTTTGTATTAGCCAAATTGATCCTCTCTCGGCAACGATTACCCCCCAAGAGTAATCTTGTTGCATAGTATCACCAGGACACAGAATGACCTCCATAGCTAGCTGGCCATGTATGAGTATGTCCACTGGAAAAAGATTGAGAACATTTAAGCAGCTGCTTTGGTGGGAAGAGGGTAAATAACTCCAATATCGTGATCTAAGGAGTGTAAAATGCATTAGCACATACACTTCAGCAGCTTCAAGAGCCAAAGATAAACCATGCTGGGTCTGGAAGCAAAACACTGGATCTTCTCAGAGCACAAGATGTTATACTCATGGGATTTTTTTCCCACTAAATATGAATTCCTTTTTATGTTTTAGAAGATATTGGTATAGAGTTGCATGGTAATGAGTAGAACTCTTTGTGTTCTTATTATTTTAAATGCTTCTGAATTTTTGAAATTAAATTTTGATTTTGAGATAATTGTTGAGTCACATGCAGCTGTAAGAAATGATGTAGAGATCCCTGCACCATTGCCTGGTTTTCTTCAATAATAACATCTTGCAAAGGGGGAGTAAAGTATCTAACACAAGATACTGATATTGGTACAGTCAAGATACAGAATATTTTCATTATCAAAAGGATCTTTTTCTTTTCTTTGTTTTTTGGTCATATTGTGCAGCATGTGGGATCTCAGCTTCCTGACCAGGGATTGAACCCAGGTCCCTGCATTGGAAACCAAGTCTTAACCATTGGACCACCTTATCACTTTATAACTTCATCCTCATATGCCTCCTTCTCCTATCCTTAGCCCAGGCAACCATTATTCTGGTCTACATTTCTGCAATGTCAACCTTTTAAGAATATTATAAAAATAGAATTATATAGCATGTAATCTTTGAGTACTGGCTATTTGTTTTTATCCATTCAACCTAATTCTCTGAAAATTCACCTGTGTTGTTGCATGGATTAATATTTGTTCCATTTTATTTTTGAGTAGTTTCCCATTGTTCAGTTTAATCGTCTAACCATTGGACTTTTGAAAGACAACTGAATCATTTCTTTTTCTGGCTATCACTGATAATGCTTCTATGGAACACCTGTTTATAGGTCTTTGTGTGAACATACAGTTTTCTTTCTTTTAGAGTAAACATCCAAGAATGAAATTTCTGAGCAATATAATAACTGCATATTAAGTTTTGTAAGAAGCTGACAAACTGTTTACAGACTGGCCATTCCCTTTTACACTGCTGGCAACAATGTATTAGGGATACAGCTTTTCTGTATCCTCATCAGTATTTTTTATTTTAGCCATTCTTATAGGTGTATCAGTTCAGTTCCGTTCAGTTCAGTCACTCAGTCATGTCCGACACTTTGTGACCCCATGAATCGTAGCACGCCAGGCCTCCCTGTCCATCACCAACTCCCGGAGTTCACTCAGACTCACATCCATCGAGTCATAGTAATGTGTTTATAGCTTTAATTTTCTTTCTCTAATGATTAATGATCTTCAATTTCGTCTCATATGTTTTTTGCCATCTGTATGACCTCTTTGGTGAAATGTCTATCTGTGCTTTTTGTCAATTTTCTAATGGCATTGTTCTTTTCAACTGAGTTTTAAAAATTCTTTATGTATTCTGGTATCTATAGATGGGCTTCTTTGGTGTTTCAGACAGTAAAGAATCCACCTGCAATGCAGGAGACCTGGGTTAGATCCCTGGGTTGGGACTAATTTTTTGTCTAACAAACACTTTGCAAATATTTTCTTCTTGCCTTTAGCTGCCCTCTCCATGCTTTTAACAGAGTATTTCATTAATCTAATGTTTTTAAATTTGATGACATCCAGTTTATCAATTTTTCATATAATGAATCATGCTTATTATACAAGTCTAAGAATTCCTTATCTTCCCCTAGACTCTACAGATTTTTTTTCATCCTTTTACTTTTAATTTACTTATATTATGGTATTTGAAGAGAGTGTTCTGTTGGTAACATATAGGTAAATTTTCCCCCATTCTGCCAACCTCAGCTTTTAATTATATATTCAGATCATTTACATTCAAGGTAATTGTTGACATGTTATAGCTTAAGTTGGCAATTTGTTATCTGTTTTATGAATACTACCTCTGCTTCTCATTCCTCTGTTCTTTTTTCTTACTTTCTCATTAGTTATTTTAACATTTCTTTAGCATTCCATTTTGACTTAATAATACTATCCTTGAGTATTTCTAATTTTCTTAGTAGTTGGTTTAGGTATTATAATATAATACATAAAATCATAGTCTACGACAATTGATATTTTACCAAAATTTATTGTACCTAATCATCTTGAGAGAAATTCATCTGTGTCAGTCAATATCTAATTAGTATCATATCAAACATTACATATCTAAGAATAGATATATACCCTTCAAATATTCAATATTCAAAATATATTCATCTAAAACCAGCAGAACTGGAATGAGAAATAGACAAATCTACAATTATAGTTGGAGATTTCAACACCTCTCTCTGACTCAGGAATTGATAGAATTAAGAATAAAGCAAAAAAGATATGAAAGACCTAACACTTTTTTTTTAAGACCTAACACTTTCAGAAAACTTGACCTTATTGGCAGAATGCAGCAGAAACCACATTTTTCTCAAGCACATGTGAAACATCAACATAGACTGGAATCTGGCTGTAAGCAAAATCTGAACAAATTTTAAAAACTATAAATAATGTAAACTAAAAGTTCATAAAGGCGTTAGATTAGGAATCAAAACGAAAATATCCCAGAAAATCTTTGTGTATTTAGAAACTAAATAATATATACTAAAATAATTCTAGGTCAAAAAGAAATATTCAAGGGAAATTAAAAGTATTTTCAACTGAGTTAAAATGAAAATACAAGCTATCAGAATTTCTGGGATACAGTTAAAACCATGCTTAGAGGAAAATGTGCGCCATTAAATGCTTATTTTGGAAAATAAGTAAAGTTGACTGTAATTAACTTTAGTTTTAGAAACTAGAAAGAGAAGAAAAAATGAAACTCAAAGATAAAAGAAGAAATCAAATGATAATCTTAAGAGCAAACATGAATACATTTTTAAAAATGAAAATAGAGAAAAGCAATGAAAACCAAACAGGTTTTATAATAATGTAAATAGAATTGATATCTATGTCCATAGATTCAGCAACTTAAGTGAATCAACCTACACCTTGAAAGATACGAACTACCACAATTCACTCAAGAAAGAAGAAACAGAATATCCTGACATATATAAAAGAATTTAAGTTAATAATTAAAAATATTTCATGTAAGAAAACCTCCAGCCCGAATGCCATCATGTGTGACTTCTATCAAACACTTGGGAAATATATACAACTACATCTACATGAACATTTCTAGGAAATGAAGAGAAGGGACTACTTTCTAAAAGTTCAACATTGCTCTAATAACAAAACTAGAGAAAGACATTACGAGAAAACTAAACATCAATATCCCTTATGAACATGGATGCAAAAATCCTCAATAAAATATTAGCAAATCAAATCCAGCAATATATAAAAAGATTAATAGATTACAAACAAGTAGAGTTCATTTGAAGAATGCAAGTTTGGTCCAGCATTAGAAAATCAATCAAAATAATTCACTAGATTAACAGACTAATGAAAAGTCACATAATTATGCCAATAACTGTAGAAAAATGCTTTTGACAAAATCCAACGTTGATTCATGATTAAAAAAAGAATCTCAGGAAACTAAAAAATCTCTGAATGTTTCCTTGACGTGATAGATGGATTTTATGTAAGATTGAAATTTGTCATTATAGTACTTGAAGATGAAAGACAATACATTCCCCATTAGACTGGAAATAATACAAAGATATCCTGTCTCAAAATTTCTATTCAACATTATATTGAAAGTCCTAGATAGTGGAATAAGAGATAGAAAGAAGAAAAGACACACAGACTAGAAAAAGAGAAATATATCTGTACATACAAGTGACATGTCTATGCATAAAATCCTAAAATGTCTTCAAAAATCTTCTGAATCTCATGAATCAGTTTAAAAGGTTTCAGTTCAGTTTGTTCAGTTCAGTTCAGTCGCTCAGTAGTGTCCGACTCTTTGCAACCCCATAAATTGCAGCAAGCCAGGCCTCCCTGTCCATCGCCATCTCCTGGAGTTCACTCAAACTCACGTCCATCAAGTTGGTGATGCCATCCAGCCATCTCATCCTCTGTCATCCACTTTTCCTCCTGCCTCCAATCCCTCCCAGCATCAGAGTCTTTTCCAATGAGTCAACTCTTCACATTCCTTCCAAAGAACACCCAAGTTCACAAGATACCAAGTCAGCATAAAAAAATCAATTATTATATTTTTATATATTATTGATGAATAATTGTAAATTAAAATATTAATATACAGTAAAATGTACAACAGCACAGAAAAATGATATGCTTAAGTATAAATCTAACAAAATATGTTTAGGATAAGTATGCTGAAACTATAAAACATTGATGAAAGAAATGAAAGAATATTCAATAAATAGAGAGATATACAGTGTTCATGAATTTACAGAGAATATGCAGTGTTCCTGAGTACTATTCAGGTATAAAATTATCTCCAAATTAAACTACACATTCAATTCAACTCAACCCAAATTAAACACCCAGGAGGATTGTCTTGCAGATTGATAATCTGAATTTAAAATGCATACAGAACAATGAAAAAACCCTAAGAATCCAATTAATTTTGAAAATGTACAGAAAAACGAAGACTAACACTACCTAATTCAAGATTTAATAGAAAGTTCCAGTAATCAAGGTAGTGGTGAAGTCACATAAGTCAATGGAACAGTATACCCCCTGACATCATAATTAACTGATTTTTGCGAAAAGTGTAAATCAATTCAGTGAAGGAAACATAGTTTTCAACAATGGAGCAGAAAAACTGTACATCTGTATGTCCAAGGTAAATAATGAACCCACATGTTGTTAACTCAAAATGTGTCATAGATCAGAATGTAAAACTACAAAATCATAAAACTTCTGGCAGAAAATACAGGAGAAAAATCTTTGCAATAGCAAGCTAGGCAAAGTTTTTATATACTTTGTTGAGTGTTTAGATAAAAGATATTCTAGCAGGATGAGAAGGGAAGGCAAATGGAATACAAATGGCAACAGATGAACTCAACTGTATTACAAATGAATAAAATATCCACACTTTGGTGAGTAGGGAAGGCAAGAACTAACCTAACCTAAGTTACTTTTGGAATCAATACTTTGACTGGAGTCTGTAAATCAATAAAAGGGGAACTATAAGTGTATATTTTGCTATATTTATCAGATTTGTTTCTCCTAGGGGTATTTTGGGTCAGCAATTTTCAAAGTAATTCTTGTGCATACTAGGTTTGAAAAAATAAGTGACCATATTGTAGATAATGAGAGTAAGTTTTATATATATATATATATATATATATATATATATGAAAAGTTACACTTGAGGAATATAGGAAGGACAGAGTAAACTTGTGGTATTGGATTAGAATCAGAGGTCTATTATGAATTCAGTTTTATACCATACATGCTGACAGATACAGAAATAATTAAAGGTGTGTGTGTGTCTCAGGTGGCTCAGTAGTAAAAAATCTGCCTGCCAATGCAGACACAGCTCTGGTCCCTGGGTTGGGAAGATCCCCTAGAGGAGGAAATGGCAACCCACTCCAGCATTCTTGCTTGGGAAAGCTCATGGACAGAGGAGACTGGCGGGCTACAGTCCATGGGGTCATGAAGAGTGGGACACAACTGAACAACTGAACATGTGCACACACGTGGCTGTGTGTATGGCTGGGTTACTGTATATACATGCATTTCCAAGTTTTATCCACTGACAGGGTCCAGATGCAATGACTTTTTAGTAACAATGAGTGCTCCTTCTATGCAGATCTTGATTTCTGAATACCGTCATCTAATTAAAGGAATTTGAGATCTTTGGCAAAATGGTTGATTCCAGGACTGGAGCAAAAAAAATGCACAATGAGACTGGAGCATCTTGTGTTGGCATGAAGTAAAGAAGTAGTCAATTTTAAAGTTTTTTCAACAACCTGAAGGAGGTTGTTGACCAAAGCTGGACTTTTTTTTTTTTTTTTCTTAATTACGTCAGCAGCAAATCACCAGCAGAACAGGAAATATCAACTAATTAATGATGTGCCATGGTCATTGGCCATAATCTTCTCTAAAAGCTATTATATAATTAACAAAGATAGCATTAAAGTATAATCTGCCTGCTATACTACTTTAGTTATGTCCAACATCTTGTGACCCTATGGACTGTAGCCTCCTGGGGTCCTATGTCTATGGGATTCTCCTGGAAAGAATACTGGAGTGGGTTGCCATGACCTCCAGGGGATCTTCCTGACCCAGGGATGGAACCTAAATCTCTTATATCTCCTGCATCGACAGGTAGGTTTTTCACCACTTGGAATGAAAACAAATAGTAAGTATTTCATACCCATATAAATGAGTATTGGAACACATGAATAAATAACAGGGGAAGTAGAAGCTCTTCCTTACAGAATATTTTGGGTTAATAATTATGGAAAGTATAAAGAAAAGGGAATATCATCATTATAAAATCATAGTAAAAATTGTTGCAAATAAGATTGAAAGATGAATTTTAAAAATAGTGGGCAAAAGTTGGACAAAAGGGTATTTTTCATTCTTAAATTATCTTCCCAGGATATTTATTAATTCAAAAGGAGAAAATAGTATTATGGTGAAGCACAACAGACACCACTTTAACCAGGTGATAAAGGTGAAATGAGAAATATTAACTTTGTGTACCCTTCATGTATGCTTTGTAAGTGTATGAATGATACTTACAAGAACACACCATTTCTGTAGCATCTTGCCAAAACTACATACCCTTAATCTAATTATGAGAAAAGAATGCACAAATAGAAACTATAAGGCATTCTGCAGAATAATTAACCAGTACTATCCAAAAGCATCACAATCATGAAAGACAAGAAAGACCATGGAGCTTTCACAGATTGGAAAAGACAAAGAGGATTTTAAAGTAAATGCAATGTGATATCTCGACTTGGATCCTGAAATAGAAGTACATTAGTAGTAAACTGCAGAGAAGGCAATGGCACCCCACTCCAGTACTCTTGCCTGAAAAATCCCATGGACAGAGGAGCCTGGTGGGCTGCAGGCCATGGGGTCGGTGAGAGTTGGACATGACTCAGTGACTTCACTTTCACTTTTCACGTTCATGCATTGGAGAAGGAAATGGCACCCCACTCCAGTGTTCTTGCCTGGAGAATCCCAGGGATGGTGGAGCCTGGTGGGCTGTTATCTATGGGGTCACACAGAGTTGGACATGACTGAAGCGACTTAGCAGCAGCAGTAGTAAACTGATGAAATGCAAATAAAATCCATAACTTAGTTGGGTATTGTATCAAAGTTAATTTCTTACTTTTGAAAATTATACTAATAGTACACAAGATGTTGGGAAGCTGGGTGAAATATATATCACAACTTTCTGAATTAATCTTGCAGTTCTGCTCGAAGCATAAAATTATTTCAAAATAAAAATTTTGAAGTTATTTATTAAATTCTTCTTATAATGTCAGCATCATACTGTTATTTCACATAATACTAGTTTCCAGACTCCTTTCTTGTTCTTAGGACAGAACAGTATTTTTCTTTCCCTTGGGATATTATAAGAAAAATCTTATGAAAGTGGTTGTCACAGGTAGAGTGATGATGATATTTCTATGTGAAAGAATTAATCAGTCCATTTCTTCAAGCTCAAAGTGGCATTGTGTGAGTACCTTTACAGTAAAAATAAGAAAATAATTTGTCTGTTCTCTCTGACTTCCCCATCTTTCTCGTAAAATGGATACTATGTAAAAGACCATGCCACCTGTGGGAGGAAAATCTGATTTATCCTGTATTCTATAAGATCACATGTGACACAAGTTAGAATGAAAGTTAGAGTTCAGAGTCACAGAACTAGTGAGTTGTGGTGCTGTGGTTTACTGAGCACCCTGGTCCAAGGCTCTTTCATGCATGCTTCATTGCATCCCATTTTGTATATTTTATACAGCATGTTAAGGGTTTCAGTTGGATTGTTTTAATTAAAGCAATATTTGTAATTAATTTTAAATCTAGTAATTGAAGAACAAGGGAAATGGTCCTTCAATGAAATTTATTTGCTTGATATCTCAGATGGTTTTGTCATCACCGGTTTCACTGAGAACATCACTCTGTTGGAAACTGCGATCTGCATAGATGAAGCACCTTTCAACCTGAGTAATTACCTCCCAGGGCTATAAACCCTCTGTGTCCAACACATAACCAAGTCTTGTCATTAAAATATAAATTACCTTTCCTTTTTAGATCTATTTTAAAGGAAAATTGCAGACCTGACAGCTGACTGGGAGGCAGGGGGTAGAAGAAATCAGAGTAGAAAAGAATGTTGGCCTGGAAAGAAGCTTCACCTCCCCTGAAAATGAGCTCTGCTTTGAGGCTTGGCTTGGGAAAATTTGGGGGATTAAATCAATAGATGGGACTGGAATGAGGAAATCAAGAAACAATTAAAATAACAGCTGCTTCCCATCCCTTCCACTCTTTGGCTTTTTCTTATCCGCTCTCGATGATGAGTTTTGTAGCCCTAGTTGGCTACAGAGCAGAACAAACTAAAACAGTCACTATGGATTTTTTTTCTTCCAAAACATTTTTCAGTACAAATAACTTCAGGATCCACACATCTCAAACATTAAATTAACAGTCTTTTCTCCTCTGCTGCCACCAAGATCCCCCTGTTGTATAGAAATGAGGATTGGAAAATATTACCTGGTGGATTTCTCAGGCAGCTTGAACTTCTGAAAAACAATAGCTACAACAGATGTTTCTTTCATATGATCTGTGTTTGATCTCCTAAATAATATTCACTACCATTGGCAAAGGGTCAGGAAATGTGTATTATTCAAGGGGAAACATAGAAAATAAAGAAAATATCCCATGATACCCTGCAACAATTGCTAGAAATTCCGCTGATCAAAATATGGTTTATGTTACAGCAACTAATCTTTATTTTAAATTTCTAATATTCAAAGATACTTAAATTTTCAGACAAAGGCAGGCAGCAGCCATTTTCAATAAAACCATACCATTTCATTTTGCAGACAATAGTAAAGTCCTAAGACACATAAGGATGTCAAAAGCCAGGTTCTCCCTAATACTGTCCACTGATTTTTTTTTTTTTCCTGAATCAGTTTTTGGAAATCTAGTCTATGACTTCTCCTATCTGACTTTCAGAAGTGTATTTAGATGTCTAATTTAACTTCCTTCTTCTTTATTCCAGGTATTCCTTTTCAGATAAGAATCTATCAATCAATTACTCATAATGATGCTACATAGACTTGAAGGGCACCACTTGGGTATTTGTCTTAAAAAATCTCCCCTTCACACATACAATTATATTGCCAGGTGGTACCAGTGGTAAAGAACCCACCTGCCAATGCAGGAGATAGAGGAGATGTGGATTTGATCAGGAAGATCCCCTGGAGAAGGAAATGGCAACCCACTCCAGTATTCTTGCCTGAGAAATCCCATGGACAGAAGAGACTGGTGGGCTACAGTCCATGGGATTACAAAAGAGTTGGACACGACTGAAGCAACTTAGTATTTCTGTGACTAACTTTTAAACAATTATTTAAGAATCCTCTTTCCTGTGATCACTGTGAATATTAAGACCCACATTCTCACTCTTCAAAATATTCTGAGGTAATATTTTCTTTTTCTTGAATAGTTGTCTATAACCAACTTCTAATAAGCCTGCGTTGTGTTCTTCCATTTTACATATCGTTAGCTAAACAGTTCTCTTCCTCATATGTCAGTTCAATTTCACCTTATTTTGGTGTTACTCAGAAAAGTTATAATCATTAAAACATCAGCTCTCAGGAATCAGACTTCAGGAAAAAAAATATGTGTGCCAGTGGTTTGAATTGACATATAGTGATGCCACACTTACATTAGGAAAGGAATACACATGGAATCAATGTGGTCTGTCCTGCAAAGTATTTATACATATACAGTATGAAAGTCAAGGTCACAACTGGTAAGAATGCTCAGTCTGTGAAACAGTATCCTACTCATCTTTGTATGACCCATTCACAATCGTAGAACAAACATATGCAGTATAAATCAAAAAGTGAAACACTGTATTTAAGATAACCAGAAAGATACAAAGTTATTTCAGTTTTGAATGAAGCTAATATGCCCCATACTCAAAAGTCCCATGTTAAATGTAAAATCGTGCTGATATTCTAGAGTCAGAAATGGTTTTCCCTGTGTCTTTCATAGGACTAATCTCTCATTTTCATTATTATATTTTTGCTCTTTTAATTCAAACTCCTCAAAAGAACCTATGCTTCCCTGAGGTGTCACTCCAAAGCACAATCTATTGCAGTCTAAACCCTGGAACATAGTAATTTTTTAGCCATATGGCTTTTAGTATCTGAAATGAGATCCCAGGAGTGAAATTTCTTGTAATCAAGATCAGTTTCCTTCTCAAACTTTATGTATAATAAGATTTGAACTTCAACTGAGGGAAGTAAATGCAATTGTGAGAAAATGAATTTTTTTCAAATAGTGAGAAATTCCCTATCAAATAAAATCCCATAGGAATCCCTAAACTCAAATTAAGAATTATTGGTTTTCAAAGAATTCACCCGTCCATCTACACCCAAGTGAAAAATGGCGCTGTGTTAAAAGATGCAAATGCTTGTTAGTTAAATTTGTTATCGTATGTCACTGTTTTGTATGCACCATCTGTTTTTTCTTTTTTTTTTTTTCTGTTTTGAATTGAGAGTATATTTTGAATGTAGCTCGATTTGAGCAGCATGCCTCCACTTAAACTATCTTTGTTTTTCAGTGTGATTTTCTATTTAATAGTGAAATAAACAGATAGCCTTACTTTTATTTAAATGACTAATTTTAAAGAAAGGAGAAAAGAATTTATTCACCTTCAATGTTTGATCTAAAAGAAAAACTTTTACATGGTAGATAAAGATTACTATATTTAATAAGTTTTCCCTTAGGTGTCAATTATTTTAAATCCAGATTTCACTTATTTCTATAAGAATGTGGTGGTTATTTAGACCATGAATACCTTTAAAGAGATCAAAGGCCTTTAGAAAACTAATGTATGAAGTAGAAATAAACTTTTCTTTTTCTGTGGTTATGAGAAGGTCCCTTTCAATTCAAAGGCAGCAGAGCCCACTACTGGCCTAGTTGTTGAAACTTCTCTCTAGTCAAATAATTGGATGTTGCTCAGGACTAAACATTTATGGGATAAAAGCAAAGTTTAAGAATATAAATAACACAGATTTCAATTAGCTTTCAAAACCTAGTGATTTACTGCAATACAGTGTGGTGGTCTGTTCAAAGATCAACCTAAGGATGCTACCATCAAATATAGAATTGTGAAGATACATTTTTGGGAATTTCTATTTCTTCTGGACAACGAAAGACTGATTAACTGTGATATGGAGTGGAGTGAGTGAAAGTCACTCAGTCGTGTCTGACTCTTTACGACCCCATGGACTCCACAAACCATGGGACTCTCCAGGCCAGAATACTGGAGTGGGTAGCCTTCCCCTTCTCCAAGGAATCTTCCCAACCCAGGGATCAAACCCAGGTATCCCACACTGCAGGCAGATTCTTTATCAACTGAGCCACAAGGGAAGCCCAAGTTGCTGGAATAGCGCTTGTGGGGAAATTTTAAATGAAGGTTTGGAGCTTTGTGACCCTCTTCTAACTCCATGGACTATATATTACAAATGTAGTAATCGACATGAGTTTAATCAGCCAATACTTAGCTTTTGCTATTGTTCCACAAAGAAAAAGGGCAAAGGAATCTGCCTTAGCTTTGGCTTTTTATGCAGCATACCTTGGCTTCTTGGAGCGGCTGTAAAAACGACCATAGACTAAGCAGTGTGAAGCCATATACATTTACTCTCTTGCAGTTCTGGAAGCAGAAGTATGAACTCAGTCATACTGGGTAAAAACCAAGGTGTCAGCAGGACGGTACTCTAGGGAAGAATCCATTCTTTTCCCCCTTTCAGCTTCTGGTGGTGCTGGCATTCCTCAGCTCGTGACTGCATCACTCCCATCTACTCCTCTGTAGTCACATAGGTTTCTCTTCATTTAAAATTCCCCTCTGCCTCTAAATTATGAGGATGCATGAAACCACATTCAGGACCCATCTCCTTAGCTCAAGGTCCCTAACTTAATCACATATGCAAAGACCCTTTTCTCCAGTACGGTAACATTCACAGGTTCCAGAGATTGAAG
This sequence comes from Neotragus pygmaeus, assembly GCA_006410875.1. Classification (NCBI taxonomy): domain Eukaryota; kingdom Metazoa; phylum Chordata; class Mammalia; order Artiodactyla; family Bovidae; genus Neotragus; species Neotragus pygmaeus. The sequence goes on from SJYV01025286.1 coordinate 351,828, forward strand.
TGTATCTTTGTGGGACCATTTTCAGCCTATCATAGAAAAAATAATATATCTAAAATGTCATAGTTTTGAGCTGCTTTTCATCTTATTTGTGGATCTGAAAAACACCAAAGTAAATATTTATTTTAGAATTGTCTGTTTTTACTTCTTACTTCCTCATGCTACCTTTTCCCATCCCATGTAAACACACTTCTCTGATTCTTAAAAACTGTACTTTAATGAACAATGGAATTCAGGTTTAAAAAAATTGTCACAAGGTAGTACATTTAGAGCTTGATGTAAGTAAATTCAAATCCTCTTTAAGGAAAGACACCTTTATACAGCAGAGAAAAATACTTAAATGAAAATAAGGTCTCAGGAAAGAAAAAAATGTACAAGGAAGCAACATAATAAACAAAAATATTTAGAAAAAGCAAACATCAAAATCAGATCCACAGAAACTTCAATACAGTAAAATCCATCAAAAATATTTCCACAGTTGACAGTTTAAAATACTGATTACTAAATCCTAGGATGAAAGTGAGAGTGGTGAGTGAAAAAGTTGGCCTAAAGCTCAACATTCAGAAAATGAAGATCATGGCATCCGGTCCAATCACTTCATGGGAAATAGATGGGGAAACAGTGGACACAGTGTCAGATTTTATATTTTTGGGCTCCAAAATCATTGCAGATGGTGACTGCAGCCATGAAATTAAAAGACGCTTACTCCTTGGAAGAAAATTTATGACCAACCTAGATAGTATATTCAAAAGCAGAGACATTACTTTGCTGACTAAGGTCTGTCTAGTCAAGGCTATGGTTTTTCCTGTGGTCATGTATGGATATGAGAGTTGGACTGTGAAGAAGGCTGAGCACCGAAGAATTGATGCTTTTGAACTGTGGTGTTGGAGAAGACTCCTAAGAATCCCTTGGACTGCAAGGAGATCCAACCAGTCCATTCTGAGGGAGATCAGCCCTGGGATTTCTTTGGAAGGAATGATGCTAAAGCTGAAACTCCAGTACTTTGGCCACCTCATGCGAAGAGTTGATTCATTGGA
>SJYV01025286.1:354487-368529 GCA_006410875.1 Neotragus pygmaeus
CCCTGGGATTTCTTTGGAAGGAATGATGCTAAAGCTGAAACTCCAGTACTTTGGCCACCTCATGCGAAGAGTTGATTCATTGGAAAAGAACCTGATGCTGGAAGGGATTGGGGGCAGGAGGAGAAGGGGATGACAGAGGATGAGATGGCTGGATGGCATCACTGACTCGATGGATGTGAGTCTGGAGTGAACTCCAGGCATTGGTGATGGACAGGGAGGCCTGGCGTGCTGTGATTCATGGGGTCACAGGGTCAGACACGATTGAGTGACTGAACTGAACTGAACTGAGGATCCCAAAACACAGCAGGCTAGTTACAATGGCTCAATCTAATCATTTTATTAATTTGAAATAACACAAAACCAATTTTTCATGATAGGTTTTTGAGCACAATTCATAATTTTATGGGCTCCAACCTACTAGAATTCCTAGACACAGAACAAAATAAATGTGTCTAGTATGGCTAGAGAAATAAAAATGGAAATCAAAGTTATGAGGAGAAAAAAAAATAGCAAGAATAATAGAGGATTTTTTAAATTTCATGGAAATTTTGAAATAAAAATACAAAAATACTTGAAATTTAAAATAAAATGGCTAGATTAGATAGCAGATTAATAGAGAATAACAATAGCTAACTCTTAATGAGGTTTATTATATGCCAAGTACTCTTTTGAGCACTCACATTAATTTAAAAATTTAATATTATAACATTCCATGAAGTATTATTATTTACTTTATTTTACAGATAAAAAGGGCTTCCCAGGTGGCACTAGTGATGAAGAACCTGCCTATCAATGCAGGAGGCAGAAGAAACACGGGTTCGATCCCTGGGTCAGAAAGATGCCCTAGAGGAGGAAATGGTAACCCACTCCAGTGTCCTTACTTGGAGAATCCCATGGACAGAGATGCATGAGGAGCTACAGTCCATGGGGTTGCAAAGGGTCAGACACAACTGAACACAGATTAAAAAAAAAAAAAAACAACAAATTAGGAATCTGTTTAGATTGTATAACTAGTGGATAGCAGAACTAAGTTTAAAACCTCAGCAGTCTGTCTGTAAAGGCCACTCTTCTCTACAATATTCTGCCAACTTGATTAGCCATAGTTGAAAACAGAATTCCAGAATTAGGACACAATCCAGAAGAAATTAACCAAATTATAGAAATGAAGAGAAGGAAAATATGAAAAAGAGATGAGAAACAGAAGATAGAGTAAGATGGTATAACATACATCTAATTGAATTTCTAAAGGAGAGACTAGAGAAAATGCAAGGAAGATAATATTCAAATAGATAATTTTCAGAAGTTCTTCAAATGAATAAAAGAGATGAAGCCATCTATTCAGGAGTTACAAGCAGTTCCAAAGAGGACTGAAAAACAGAAAGAAAGAAAAACTCACATATAGACACTTGCTAGTAAAAATGCAGAACACCAAAGAAAAGGATTATTCAAGAATAAAGGTGAAATAAAGGCATGTACAAGCAAAAAGAAACTTGAAGTATGTAACAACAGAGAAATTCAGCAGAGGAAATTACAGAGGAGTTGGAAAATGATCCTAGAAATATTATAGTTCTAAAGAATAAGTGGGAAAGTCAATTTTTAAAAGTGGAATATATGTTAGGTAATCTGTACAAGCATTGATTATATAAGTTAGCAATGAAAGTGAAAGTCACTCAGTTTTGCCTGACTCTTTTGCAACCCAATGGACTATATAGTCCACGGAATTCTCCAGGCCAGAATACTGAAGTGGGTAGCCTTCCTTTCTCTCAGGAATCTTCCCAACCCAGGAATCAAGCCTAGGTCTCTTACATTGCAGGTGCAATCTTTACCAGCTGAGCCAATGATATCTAATTTGTGGTTTTAAACACATCAAAATAGAGCTGAGATACTGACCAACAACCTGTAACAACAACAACAACAAAAAGAAATAAAACACAAGATTTTCTGATAAGTGTGAATTGTGATTTTCAGACCAGTCCTCCTAATCAGAATGTATGGTAATTCAAATGTTGAAAGAACACACAACAACATAAATCTGTTTAAATTAATTTACTGGAAAGTGTCTAACGAAGAAAGAAAATGGCTACATACTCCAGTATTCTTGCTTGGAGAATCCCATGGACAGAGGAGCCTAGTGGGCTACAGTCCATAGAGTCATAAACAACCAGAAACAACTGAAAAAATTTAGCATGAAAAGAAGAAAAAATTTGCAGGTCCATATATGGTTTTTCCTGTGGTCACGTATGGATGTAAGAGTTGGACTGTAAAGAAAGCTGAGTGTCGAAGAATTGATGCTTTTGAACTGTGGTGTTGGAGAAGACTCTTGAGAGTCCCTTGGACTGCAAGGAGATTCAACCAGTCCATCCTGAAGGAGATGGGTCCTGGATGTTCTTTGGAAGGAATGATGCTAAAGCTGAAACTCCAGTACTTTGGCCACCTCATGCGAAAAGTTGATTCATTGGAAAAGACCCTGATGCTGGGAGGGATTGGGGGCAGGAGGAGAAGGGGATGACAGAGGAGATGGCTGGATAGCATCATCAACTTGATGGACATGAGTGAACTCCTGGAGTTGGTGATGGACAGGGAGGCCTGGAGTTCTGCAATTGATGGGGTCGCAAAGAGTTGGAAATCACTGAGCGACTGAACTGAACTGAACTGAATCCAGGACAAATAGCAGTCTAGAAAGATAAATGTGACTAGCTATCACTTTCAGAGAGGGGTATCTCCTCATGGCCACTCGAGTGCCTGCCGTCTTTCTGGGTTTGTTGAACTTGGACGTGGGATATCTCCACACGGCCGATCCAGCGAAGCGCAGTCACTGCTCCTGACCTTGGATATGGGGTATAGCCTCTCGGATGCTCGCGGCTCCAGAGCAATGCAGCTGTAGCTGGCCGCTCCAGCGCTGCCCAAAGGAGACAATGAAAGATATAACGGTCTATATGCAGAGTTCCACAGAATAGCAAGGAGAGATAAGAAAGCCTTCCTCAGTGATCAGTGCAAAGAAATAGAGGAAAACAATCGAATGGGAAATACTAGAAATCTCAAGAAAATTAGAGATACCAAGGGAACATTTCATACAAAGGTGGGCTCAATAAAGGACAGAAATGGTTGTGACCTAACAGAACCAGAAGATATTAAGAAGAGGTGGCAAGAATACACAGAACAACTGTACAAAAAATATCTTCACAACCCAGATAATCACGATGAGGTGATCACTCACCTAGAGCCAGACATCTTGGAAAGTCAAGTGGGCCTTAGAAAGCATCACTATGAACAAAGCTAGTGGAGGTGATGGAATTCCAGTTGAGCTGTTTCAAGTCCTGAAAGATGATGCTGTGAAAGTGCTGCACTCAATATGCCAGCAAATTTGGAAAACTCAGCAGTGGCCACAGGACTGGAAAAAGTCAATTTTCATTCCAATCCCAAAGAAAGGCAATGCCAACAAAGGCTCAAACTACCGCACAATTGTAGTTATCTCACATGCTAGTAAAGTAATGCTCAAAATTCTCCTAGTGAGGCTTCAGCAATACGTGAATCGTAAACTTCCAGATGTACAAGCTGGATTTAGAAAAGTCAGAGGAACCAGAGATCAAATTGCCAACATCCATTGGATCATCAAAAAAGCAAGAGAGTTCCAGGAAAACATCTATTTTTGCTTTATTGACTATGCCAAAGCCTTTAACTTTGTGGATCACAATAAGTTATTGAAAATTCTGAAAGAGATGGTAATACCAGACCACTTGACTTGACAGGTCAGGAAGCAGCAGTTAGAACTGGACGTGGAACAACAAACTGGTTCCAAATAAGAAAAGGGGTACGTCAAGTCTGTATATTGTCACTCTTCTTATTTAACTTATATGCAGAGTACATATTGAGAAAGGCTGGGCTGGAGGAACCACAAGCTGGAATCAAGATTGCAGGGAGAAATGTCAATAACTTCAGATATGCAGATGTCACCACTCTTATGGCAGAAAGTGAAGAACTAAAGAGCCTCTTGACGAAAGTGAAAGAGGAGAGTGAAAAGGTTGGCTTAAAGCTCAACATTCAAAAACTAAGATCATGGTATTCTGTCCCATCACTTCATGGGAAATAGATGGAGAAACAGTGGAAAGAGTGACAGACTTTATTTTGGGGGGCTCCAAAATCACTGCAGATGGTGACTGCAGCCATGAAATTAAGACGCTTGCTATTTGGAAGAAGTTATGACCAACCTAGACAGCATATTAAAAAGCAGAGACATTACTTTGCCAACAGAGGTCCGTCTAGTCAAGGCTATGGTTTTTCCTGTGGTCATGTACGGATGTAAGAGATGGACTATAAAGGAAGTTGAGCACCAAAGAAGTGATGCTTTTGAACTGTGGTGTTGGAGAAGACTCTTGAGAGTCCCTTGAACTGTAGGGAGATCCAACCAGTCCATCTTAAAGGAAATCAGTCCTGAATATTCATTGGAAGGACTGATGTTGAAGCTGAAACTCCAATACTTTGGCCACCTGATGTAAAGAGCTGACTCATTTGAAAAGACCCTGATGCTGGGAAAGACTGAAGGCTGGAGCAGAAGGGAACGACAGAGGATGAAATGGTTGGATGGCATCATCGACCAATGGCTATCTGTTTGAGTAAGCTCTGGGAGTTGGTGATAGACAGGGAGGACTGGCACGCTGCAGTCCATGGGGTCGCAAAGAGTCAGACATGAGTGAACAAATGAACTGAGCTGAACTGAGTCTCTAGAATATATAAAGAACACTCAAAATTCAATATTAATAGAACAAACAGTCCAAATGGAATTTGAATATATTCATTGAGATTCTCCAAAGAAATATAACTTATAAGATTGATTGATTGATTGATCAAGGACCTGACTCACTCAGTTGTGAAAGCTAAGAATTATCTGCCTTCTGCAAGTTTGAGAGCCAAGAAAACCAGTGGTGTAATTCAGTTCTAGTTTGAAGGCCTGAAAATCAGGAGCTCTGATATCAAAGAGTGGGAGAATATGACTGTTCCAGCTCTAGCAGAGAAAGCAAATGTCCCCTTTCTCCTTGTTTTTGTTCTGTTTAGGCCCCCAACAGATTAGGTGATGCTCATTCACAAGAGAACAATTTTCTCTTTCTTAGCAATTCACATGTTGATATCTTTTGAAAACAACTTCACAAACACAACAGAAATAATGTTTTTCCAGAGGGCTTTCCTTAGCCCAGTCAAGCTGACCCATAAAATGACCCACCATAATGAACGAAAGACATGAATGGGCATTTCATGAATGGGATATGCAGACGGCAAACAATCTGTGAAAAGATATTCAACATCAGTAAACACTAGAAATACAAATTAAAACCATAATATATCGCTATATACCTTTGAGACTATATAAATTTAAGAAAAAAAAAGCAAAGTAACAACATCAAGCTGGCAAGGATGTAGAGAAATTGGTCACTCATATTCAGTTAATGGGAATGTGAAATGGTGCAGTCTAACAAACAGTTCAGTAGTTTATTAGAAATCTAAATATTCAGATACCACACACTCTAGCAACTGAAATTTTCAGCATTTATCCTGGTTAAATGAAAACATACTTACATGAAAGCTTTTTCTTACTGATTTTATTTATCATAGCCAAACATTGGCAATAAATTATACATCATTCAATAGTTGAGTGGTTAAACAAACCAAAGTATATGTATACTCTGAAATACTATTTAGCAGCTAAAAGAAGAAAAGTACTGATGCATGCAACAATTTAGGTAATTAGATTGAGTTAAGAAAAATAGCCCCTCAAAACTACATGCCTTGTCATTCTGCCCATATAATTTTTTTTATTATAAAATTATACAGAGGATAATGTTACAGTGGCTGCAAAGGGTTAAGAAATAAGTAAGAGATGGGGAAGGAAATCATAACTACAAAAAGGCACGCAAGGATTCCTTGCAGTGAAAGGACTCCTATATCTTCCTGTATCAATGTCAATATCCTGCTTGTGATATTGCACTATGATTTTGAAAGGCATTGCTGCTGCTGCTGCTGCTGCTAAGTTGCTTCAGTCGTGTCCCGACTCTGTGCGACCCCATAGACGGCAGCCCACACTAGGCAAGAACACTGGAGTGGGTTGCCATTTTCTTCTCCAGTGCATGAAAGTGAAAAGTGAACATGAAAGTGAAGTCGTGTCTGACTCTTTGCAACCCCATGGACTGCAGCCTACCAGGCTCCTCTATCCATGGGATTTTCCATGCAAGAGTACTGGAATGGGTTGCCATTGCCTTCTCCGTTGAAAGGCATTGCCATTAAAGGAAATGAATAAATGATACATGGTAGTTCTCTTCATTATTTCACAAAATTGTATATGAATCTACAGTTTCTCCCCGAAAAGTTTAACTAAAAAAAGAAAGGAAAGAAAAGAAGAGAAAAGATAGATGGGGAAAAAAATCTTACACAGAAGAGCAGTAAGGGGGAAAATAGCCCTGTCAAATATTAAAACATACTACCAAAGCCTTTGTAATTAAAATAGTGTAACTCCAATACACAGGTAGATTCATGACCAATGAAACTTATGGGAAATGCCAGAAATAAATGTAAGTACANCCGGGTCACCAGTCATTTCTTTAGCCTCCTCCCCCGGCCGCAGGCCCGCGCGTTCAGCCCTGCCTGGGGGCCGCTCGACGAGCATTTATTAGGCCCCACTGCGGGGTGAGCCTACTGCTGGGGGGCCGCTGGTTTTCGGGTTGCGGTGCACTGCATGGATCGCGCCCCCAGCCTGGGCGAAAGGGGAGGAGGAAAGGGATGCCCGAGGCCGTGAGGCCCTCCCGCACGGACTGCACAGGCCCCTCCATGTTTGCCTCCACGTGTCCCGAAAATTATCCTAAAAAACTTCTTGCTACCTCTTACAATTCTTTTTTGGAAGAGTTGTGGGGATGCGACTTCGGGCCTCTTGTTTGTGCTCTTTAAACACGGCTGTTCCCTGGGCCTCTCCCAGGACTGCATTCCTGATTTTTCCCTTTGTTCTGGCCAGGAGAGTCTTTCCCCTGGCCCAGATTTCCTGTGGGGAGGGTGGGTTATGCTGCGTGGCTGTGAACCAGGCTGGTGGGAGCTGGCCACGGACTGGACCTGGGGAGAGAGAATCCGGAGTCAGGGGTGTCCAGGAGCCTGACTGAGCTTTAGAGAGTCTTCCTATACCTGCCAGGCGAATGTACCCCCCAGAAACATGTGCACCCCAAGGACAGGCTTGCAGGCTCATGTGGCCCCATGTTAATTTCTCTCTTTGACGTGTGTATTCCTGAGGATGTCTGTGACCTTTTACCTCGAGGGCTGAGCAGATGTACAGACACTGACACACCTTCCGCTCAGGGGTGTGTGTCTGTGTGTCTGTGTGTCCCCGTGTATTTGGGTGTGTGTATCTGTCCATGCATTTCCNTTCTCTCTTTGACGTGTGTATTCCTGAGGATGTCTGTGACCTTTTACCTCGAGGGCTGAGCAGATGTACAGACACTGACACACCTTCCGCTCAGGGGTGTGTGTCTGTGTGTCTGTGTGTCCCCGTGTATTTGGGTGTGTGTATCTGTCCATGCATTTCCCACCAGGGTGTGTGTCCATGTGTGTGTGTCCGTGTGTGTGTGTGTGTCCGTGTGTGTGTGTGTCCATGCATTTCCCACCAGGGACAGTTTTACCACATTAGATGGTTCCCCCTGAGGGCAGGGCCTTTCACCTTTAGTTCATCAGTGAAAAAAAATGTTGTCTGCCATATCAGTAATCCAAAGGATGTGGACTTGTGCCCGGAGGAGGAAATTCAGGATGGAGACAAATCCTGCTGAGCAGCCCCTGCCCCGGTGATTCAGCCCAGGAGGACGCTGGCCTCAGGAGCTGCGCGGCGACTCCGAGGGGCGACCTCAGCCCTGGACCTGGGCAGCTTCCCATGCACTGTTGTTGTCAGTCGCTTAGTCGAGTCCGACTCTCTGTGACCCCAAGGACAGCAGCACGCCAGGCCTCCCTGTCCATCGCCAACTCCCGGAGCCTGCTCAAATTCACGTCTATCGAGTCGGTGATGCCATGCGACCATCTCATCCTGTGTTGTCCCCTTCTCTTCCCACCTTCAATCTTTCCCAGCATCAGGGTCTTTTCCAATGAGTCAGCCAAAGCATTGGAGCTTCAGTTTCGGTATCAGTCCTTCCAATGAATATTCAGGATTGATTTCCTTTATGATTGACTGCTTGGATCTCCTTGCAGTCCAAGAGACTCTCAAGAGTCTTCTCCAGCACCACAGTTCATAAGCATTAATTCTTCGCTACTCAGCCTTCTTCATGGCCCATCCGCACAGAGAAAAGTACTAAATGCTTTAACTTGAAATATCTGGTTTTCCTTAATTAACAGGGATCTTTTGATGTTCAGATTCCCTGGTCTTTGTTGCAAAACCTCCTGCATATCCTGGCTCCTCCCTCGCCTTTCTGGAGTCCTCTCTCAGAGCTGGCTGGGTCCCGGGCTCATGTCCTCAGTTTTGTCCACTGAGTAAAACATAACTGTCGACTTTGAGGCTGTGCATTTTTTTTCCAGTTGACAAGTTGTACAAAGCAGATGAGTCACTCCTCTCTGAAGCCTGACATTTAGGATCCAGACTGGCTGCTTACTTCTATCAAGTCACGCCTCCTAAAAGAGATGATAAATGGCCTTCCCCCACCCTAGGTCATTCCCGCTACATCTCTGGTCTGCAGATCAGAGGGGCAGCGGGAATGATCTGTCACGCTCACCAAAATCATTTCAGTTCCTCTTTATGCCTTACGGCAATTATAAACACAAATGTCATACGGTCTCCAATTCATTCACTGCCTGCCGTGGGACCCTAGGAAGAAAAGGTGGACAAGGCTGTTCTTTCATGGACCAGGGATTCAGTCATAACTAATAAAACAGATTTATAATAATATCTGCTAGGAAGAAGGTGTAAAAGTGCACTCAGACGGGTGCCCGGGGAAGGCCTCAGAGCAGGTGATGTTTGAGACCCGAAGGAATCAGGAAAGCCATCTCTCACAGAATAGCAAGTCAGCAGAATGTTCTGGATGATGACAGCTTTTTATAGGTGACATTTACTCCCTTGGAATATGAAGAGCAAATGCCTGAACTCATGGACTAGCCCCAAGTTCCAAAACAAAATGTTTGCCTTTGTGAACTAGCATGCGTCTAGAAAATCAAGGGCAAATCTGGTTTAACTTGAATGTACCAAAAGTAGTCAGAATGATCCAGTGATGAACAAAATAGTCATGAAACAGCAGAAGGAAAGAAATATTTCTGTAGTGTAGCTGTGTTTTTTTTTGTTTTTGTTTTTTTTTCTGTTTGTTTTGTTTTGGCCACACCACACGGTTTGTGGGATCTTAGTTCCTTGACCAGGGATTGAACCCAGGCCTTCGACAGTGAAAATGCTGAGTCCTAACCACTGGACCACCAGGGAACTCCCAGCTGCTNTTTTTTTTTTTGTTTGTTTGTTTTTCTGTTTGTTTTGTTTTGGCCACACCACACGGTTTGTGGGATCTTAGTTCCTTGACCAGGGATTGAACCCAGGCCTTCAACAGTGAAAATGCTGAGTCCTAACCACTGGACCACCAGGGAACTCCCAGCTGCTTTTGCTTTGCTGTGTGGGTTAGCTGGGTCCCCTGCCTCATTTCTCAAGATTGGGGTGCCTGGCACACTCAGTGGTACCCACCCCCCCCGCCATGCAAACAGAAGGTCACAGACACTTATCAAGCTTGGATGCAGAAATTCCAAGAGGACTGACCTTGGAAGAGCTCAGTGGCTGCTGCCTGTCTTGTGGGAAGAGCAGAAGGAGTGGGGAGTGGGAGGGAGGCCGAGGTGTGAAGGCTGGAGAATGAGGTCCTGAATGATTGATGAAGAGTTGCTGGTCTCCCTCTGGGCCTGTTGCCTTGGCAACCTGCTCTCCCTGCCACTCATGTGGTTCACTTGCAGCAGGTCCTGGCCCCACCCAGGCCCCCCTTGGGAAGGTGCTCATTTGCCTGCCAGGGATCGACCGTCGGGAAGACGGTGATTCGAGGTGTGCCGGGCGCTGCCAGCTGCATGGTGGGTTTCATTTCCTTTTTGTTAGAAAGTCCACGATGAGTTCAGTAGCGTGGGTGGAGATGAGGGGGAGGGCGCCGGGACGAGGACCGCACTGCTGGGAAGTTAGAGATTCGGGTGCGTGGGGCATTTGACCTGCAGAGCTTGGGGCTGTGACAAGCACTGAGGCACGTATTGGGGGTGAACGTCCTGTCACTTGCCAGGGAAGGTCATGTTCAGAAATGTGTGCTGGGGTTTGGAGGAACCCTTGCAGGAAGTGCCCTGGGTGAATTCATAGCATGATTAAGGCTGTGATAGTCTATGGGAGGGAAGCAAGTCGCGTCATGTGGTGGCCCGGCTTAGAAAACGGAACTGTGATGAACAGTGGGGTGTTGGGAAAAGTGGAAAGGAACACTTAAAAAACCCCAAAACTCCCCGTAGAAAGCCCGGGGACTGTGAAGGGCCACATGCGAGTCATTCGGTTTACGAGCTGGACAGAGCAGGCGCAGAGGAAGACTCCCCGTGGGGGTCCCCAGCAGTCCCGCAGGCCAGGACTGGGTGAGGGGCGCCCCGGGATGGATGCCCTTGAGGCTGTGTAAAGTCCTTAGAGGCAGGGGTCCAGCTCTGGGGCCAGGAGGCCCTGGATGGAAGGTGGGGATGGGCTCCCCTCCACCCGTTTGCCTGAGAGGTTCCCGCCTGCCTTGACCTCCGCCCTCCGCCCAGACCCCAGGGACCAGTGCCAGCCTGTGAGAGCTGAGCCCACCACGGCCGAGCCAGAGACTCTGTCCCTGCTGCTTTTCTGGGGAAAGCAAGTGTTCAGGAAGTTGCTGTTCCCTGATTGCTTTTCTTCTTGTAATTATACTTTTTAGAGCAGTTTTAGGTTCTCATTCTCTAATGACATGATGTGGCGCTTCTTTTTCTAGGCTCATGTGTCATCTGTACGTCTTCTTTGGCAAAGTGTCTGCTCAGATCTTTGGCCCATTTTTTAAAAAAATATATCCTTTATTTCATTTGTTTTGACCACACCTCGTGGCATGTGGGGTCTCAGTTCCCTGACCAGGGGTTGAACTGTGCCCTGCCTTGGCAACTCAGTCTTAACCCCTGGACCTGCCAGGGAAGTCCCTTATTCTTTAAATCAAGTGGTTTGATTTCTTGTAGTTGAGTTTTAGGACTTCTTGGTGTATTTTAGATACAAATCCTTTATCAGATGCATCTTTGGTAAACACTTTCTCCAGCCCTGCAACTTGTTTCCTGATTTTCTTCACCCTGGTCGTCTTCTGAGCCCTTGATGCACATAGAGATACATGAGCGAGATCTTGACTGAAACCTCAGGAACTAGATCTAGAGAGACACCAGGTGACTGCAGCTTTGCACTGAGGGTTGCAAGTATTGAGTTGCTTTTCTGGGTTTTAAATAACTTCCAGGAGAGACTCTCAGTCGAAACCAGCTCTGCCGACCCCAGTGTGTTCCCTTCGGTTTGCCCTGTTCTTTACAGAATGACCAGCTGCGTGGACCCTGGGCTGTCCCCAAACACCGTCCCACGTCAACCCTTCTCTGTAAGAAGAGCATTTGGACAGAGGTGCCCAGCAAGGGCAGGACTTCTCACCTGCCCACAAGTTACCTGCAAGGCGGGACTTTTGCCCTCACTTTATAGTTGAGGAAACACAACCTTACCTGGTGGCTGCAGCTTAAACCAGTGGCTCTCAGCCTGGACTGCCCTGGTGGCTCAGACAGTGAAGAGTCTGCCTGCCATTCGGGAGACCCAGGTTCGATCCCTTGGAGAAGGAAATGGCAATCCACTCCAGTACTCTTGCCTGGAAGATCCCATGGACGGAGGAGCCTGGTAGGCTACAGTGCATGGGATTGCCAAGAGTGGGACACGACTCAGCAACTTCACTTTCTTTCAAACTGTCAGCTCAGTTTCCTAAGGGNGCAGGGTGACAATATACAGCCTTGACATATTCCTTTCCCAATTTGGAACCAGTCTGTTGTTCCATGTCCTGTTCTAACTGCTGCTTCTTGACCTGCATACAGATTTCTCAAGAGGCAGGTAAGGTGGTCTGGTATTTCCATCTCTTTCAGATTTTTTCAGTTTGTTGTGAGCCACATAGTGAAAGGCTTTGGCATGGTCCATAATGCAGAAGTAGTTGTTTTCTCTTTTGCTTCTTCCATGATCCAACGGATGTTGGCAATTTGATCTCTGGTTCCTTTGCCTTTCCTAAATCCAGCTTGATCATCTCGAAGTTCATGGTTCACGTATTGCTGAAGCCTGGCTTGGGGATTTTTGAGCATTACTTTACTAGCTTGTGAGATGAGTGCAACTGTGCAGGAGTTTGAACATTCTTTGGTGGGGATACAGAGCAATACAAGAACATATTAATTGCCTGTGGAAGTATCAGTTGATACAAACACTGTTTGATGAAGCAGGTACATATTTTGATCCCCGATTGTTTCTCTTTTATATATCTGGGAGAATCTTTTGCTTGTGTGTATCAGGAGGTTTCTGTGAGGCTGATTAGAGGACTTAGAAATTATGAGTGTGACCTTTAAGGCTAGATCATCTGGTTTCCAATCCAATTTCCAAAATTTCTAGATCCAAACTGTGGGCACATTACTAAAATGCTCCATACTTCAGTTTACTTATGTTTGCTGTAGGGCTAATACAGGTACATCATGTTTTCCTCATAGGTTTGCTCTGAGTATTACATGAGTGAATACTTGCTAAGTAACTTTGAAATAAATGATGATTATGATGGTTATGGTGGTGATAATGATGATAGTAAAGAAAAAGATCATAGTTATGAATGAGCTATAACAACACGCATCAACTGAATGAATTGCACAAAGAACCGAGTGAAAAAAGTCAAGTTATCCACAATAAATAAATAAAGGAATACTATCATGTGTATATAATTTTAAATATGCAAAGTTAAAGTATATTGCTTAGGAATCATGTATTATCAGTACAACTCTAAAGAAAATTGTTACAAAGGCAATTTCATGCTAAATAATGGGGGAATAAGTAGAGGAGAATAGCAATGGAAAATGAAATATTTGGGGAAAATAGGAAAATTCAGCAGTATTGAGAATATTCTCTTTCTTATTCAGTGTAGTGGGTATGCTAACATGCTTTATTATTCTTTATACTTGTATAATTTATACTGTTTATATTTATATTATTCACATTATTTTCTAAGTGTGGAATATTTCATAATAAAATTATTATTCAATAAAAAGGATTGAATCCTTTTATATTACCCTCTTCCAGCATGTGCTTTTCTTTATTTCTTGGAAAATATATGATGACAGACTCCCTACCTTAAATCCTTTCACGTGTAGTTCTGATAATTGCTGTGACATAGAGACATGGAACTACCAACACATCATTCAGGAATAAAAAGTAAAAATTCTGGATTCCCCGATGTTCACTTCAGTTCAGTTCAGTCACTCAGTCGTATCCGACTCTTTGTGACCCCATGAATTGCAGCACACCAGGCCTCCCTGTCCATCACCAACTCCCTGACTTCACTCAGACTCACGTCCATGGAGTCCATGATGCCATCCAGCCATCTCATCCTCTGTCATCCCCTTCTCCTCCTGCCCCCAATCCCTCCCAGCATCAAAATCTTTTCCAATGAGTCAACTCTTCGCATGAAGTGGCCAAAGTACTAGAGTTTCAGCTTTAGCATCATTCCTTCCAAAGAAATCCCAGGGCTGATCTCCCTCAGAATGGACTGGTTGGATCCCCTTGCAGTCCAAGGGACTCTCAAGAGTCTTCTCCAACACCACAGTTCAAAAGCCTCAATTCTTCAGTGCTCAGCCTTCTTCATAGTCCAACTCTCACATCCATACATGACCACAGGAAAAACCATAACCTTGACTAGACAGACCTTAGTTGGCAAAGTAATATCTCTGCTTTTGAATATATTATCTAGGTTGATCATAACTTTTCTCCCAAGGAGTAAGCATCTTTTAATTTCATGTCTGCAATCACCATCTGCAGTGATTTTGGAGCCCCAAAA
>SJYV01025286.1:371823-404418 GCA_006410875.1 Neotragus pygmaeus
CCTCTTGTCCATAGAAATGACAGACTCCAAAGTTTCTCCTCTCTCCAGCTAAAGTTTAACCACTGACTCAGGAAAGGTTAGTCATCTGCTTCTCTTTCTTACATCTTCCCTTTCATCGTGTTAGGACCTTCAAGGTCAGGAGAAGGATAGTAAGTTAAAGAAAAATAAACACAAAGTCGCCTGTAGATATCATCTGTCATGGAGCTTCCCTTGTAGCTCAATCAGTAAAGAATCTACCTGCAGTGCAGGAGACCTGGGTTCGATCCCTGGTTTGGGAAGATCCCCTGGAGAAAGAAATGGCAAACTACTCCAGTATTATTGCCTGGGAAATCTCATGGACAGAAGAGCTTGGTGGGATAGAGTTCATGGGGTCGCAAAGAGTTGGGCACAAAGTGACTAACACCTACCATCTGTCATAGTGGACTTCTAAATAACAGCTTCTTATATTTCAGGATACTCCTTCTTGCCTGGACTCCATATGCAGAAGAACTCCTGCACTGGACAGTTTCCGGATTGGAGAGTGCTTTCTTCAGTTGACCACTTGGGATGCACCATTAGCTCCTGCTCTGAATTCTGCTTCTACCTTCCTATAGGCAGCCAAGCAGTTTCTGAAAGGCCAGGGCTGAAATGGGGAGATCTTTTGAGAACCACGGGACATACCAGAGTAGAGGGAAGAATGGAAGGGGAAAGAAGAAAAGAAAATATGAGACATCTAAAAGACTAAATGGGGGAGTCTAAACGAGGATGTTTCTAAATTATAGGGAACAGAGACAGTCATTTTTTCTACAGATCAAGGAAGTTGCAATGGGAGTGGATACCAAGGGTGTGGAACAACTGCTTAGAGACAACTTCCGTTGACAATGGGGGTGTTTAATAATAGGATATAAAATATTTCATTTAGGATGGATGTAAGCCACCAGTTTATCTGTGTGAGTCAAGGAAGAAAAGAGTACAAGGGGAAAATAAAGATATAAATCATCTGTGTAGTTATAATCCCCCAAATACACAAGGTCATGGACCATTCCACTAATATTTTACTTCATTTTGGTCAGATTTTTACTGTTAAAAAGACAAATGCTCTTTGGATAATATATGGACTCTATTGAAATGGCATAGTTTCCACAGAAACTCATAGGTTTTATTAATATGCATCATATTAAGAGAAGTACAATTTAGGGAAAGCTAGCCTACTAACTTTCAGAGGTTAGCAAAACATTCATGAAATGTCAAGTGCATGTCAGTGCCAACACAGTAATAGCTGTGCCTTGGTATTCAATATCTTGATGCATGACTTGGAAGCAATGGCCATATACTGCTATCCTATTAGGACACACGGTCATTTTCCAGTGTGGAGTGAGCCTAGTGTAAACATGTGAAATAACAAGATAAGATCCAAGCATGGCAACAAACCAGCGCACATCAGCATCACTGAAATAGAGAGCATTGTGATTTCATCACTGTTCCTTGAGGAAGCTGTATCTCTTAAAAAGCAGTTTTTAGAATCCCATAAGGAAATTCTACTAAGGGCAGCAATAGGGCTTCATCATTACTGAACTAATGGTAGGCCACTGGCCTTTTCACATAGGAACACAGATAAAAGCTCACTCTGTGGAATGTAGAATTCCCAGACACTATCCTTATTATGTGTCTTTCAACTGCAGCATATGAGCCTAATGAAACATTCGGTGTTGTGTTATTATTGTATATTTTGGATATGTGAGGGAATTGAGTAACTCATTTACACAATAACACATTCCATGTGCAACTAACCAAAAGCTGATTTCACAAAGATCCCTATATTTCAATATAGCATAGCATCAGCATCACAAGTTCAGGCACAGCATCACAATTTCATGAGGTTAGATAGAGCAAATATTACTCTGTTTTACAGGGGTGGGAATCGTGGCTGGGAGGTTACCTGCCCAAGGTTAAACAGTCTGTAATCATTAGAGTTAAAATTTATTCTAAGTCCTGTGACTCCAATCTAGTTCTCTTTTGGTTTATAAAATGTCACAGAGGTAGGAAAAGTATTTATGTTTCTAGTAGAAAAATTAAGCCAATAAAATATTCTGTATATTGAGTATTTTTTCTATGACATTAAAATATGATTTATGGACTATTTATTTGCAAAATAGGCACAAATTGACATTAATTTTCTATAAAATGACACTGTGGGACAATTATATTAATAAAATGAAGAAATTAGGTCTAATAAATTTAATAACAGATAGAAAGTAATGACTTCAGTGTTTCAAAATCACCTTAGACCTGTCTTGTTATATTTTTAAGGAGAATATTACAGCTAAAGAACTCTCTCCTGAGGGCTCATTTTATCTGCAGTCTTCTAAAGTAGCTTGAATTTTCCCTGAGAGTCCAGGTACTCTTGGACTAAAATATAGGCTAAATGTCTTCTTTACAGTAAACTTCTAGAATAAAGAAAATTACAATATATCCAGCATTAATGTGGGGCTTCCCTGGTTGTTTCTCAAATGGTAAAAAATCTGCCTGCAATGCAGGAAACCCAGGTTGAATCTCTGGGTTGGGAAGATTCCCTGGAAAAGGAAATGGCTAAGCATGGTGGTATTCTTGCCTGGAGAATTCTAAGTCAGAGGAGACTAGTTAAAGTCTATGGGATCACAAAGAGTTGGACATAACTGAGTCCAGGTACCTCTGGGACAAAGTGAGAGTTAAAGTCAGTCGTGTCCCACTCTTTGCAACCCCATGGACTATACACTCCTTGGAATTCTCAAGGCCAGAATTCTGGAGTGGGTAGGCCTTTCATTTTCCAGGGGATCTTTGCAACACAGGCATTGAATCCAGGTGTCTGGGACTGCAGATGGATTCTTTACCAACTGAGGTGCCAAGTAAGACAAAATAGAGTCTCTGACAAAATAAAGGCTAAGAATCCTCTTTCTTTGGGATTGGAATGAAAACTGACCTTTTCCAGCCCTGTGGCCACTGCTGCATTTTCCAGATTTGATGGCATATTGAGTGCACCACTTTCACATCATCATCTTTTAAGATTTTAAATAGCTCAAATGGAATACCATCACCTCAACTAGCTTTATTTGGAGTGATGCTTTAATCCCAAAGAAAGGCAAAGACAAAGACTATTCAAACTACTGCACAATTGCACTTAGTGGTGACATTGTACAGGAGACAGGAATCAAGACCATCCCCATGAAAAAGAAATGCAAAAAAGCAAAATGGCTGTCTGAGGAGGCCTTACAAATAGCTGTGAAAAGAAGAGAAGTGAAAAGCAAAGGAGGAAAAGAAAGATATAAGCATCTGAATGTAGAGTTCTAACAATAGCAAGGAGAGATAAAAAAAAGCCTTCCTCGGTGATCAGTGCAAAGAAATAGAGGAAAACAATAGAATGGGAAAGACTAGAGATCTCTTCAAGAAAATTAGAGATTCCAAGGGAATATTTCATGCAAAGATGGGCTCGATAAAGGACAGAAATGGTACGGACCTAACAGAAGAAGAAGATATTAAGAAGAGGTGGCAAGAATACATGGAAGAACTGTACACAAAAGATCTTCACAACCCAGATAATCACTATGATTTGATCATTCACCTAGAGCCAGACATTTTGGAATGTGAAGTCAAATGGGCCTTAGAAAGCGTCACTATAAACAAAGCTAGTGGAAGTGATGGAATTCAAGTTGAGCTATTTCAAATCCTGAAAGATGATGCTGTCAAAGTGCTGCANCATAATATTACATAGCACATATAATATTTAAGACCAATTTATTATTAAATTTTAAAATATTAAAACCATCAAGATCCAATGGAACTTTCCAAAATAATGAGAAAAATGCAAATATTCTCTTCTGTATGAATCAATAAAACAGCCACTAGACATGGAACTCCATGGCTACCATAATGAACCCCAGGAGATTCATAAAAACTACCACTTTATGGGCTTCTCACATGTCCTACTTTTGACACGTGGCAAGGACAATTGAAAAATTTAGAGTTCTTTCATTTTCATTCCCTTATCTTTGATTTTAATCAGACACTTATGGCAGCTGAGATTTAGACAATCTTTGAATTTTTCAAGTGCAAAATTATGAATGCTTTATTCCTTAAATTATGTTTTGAATTGTGGTGTTGAAAACTCTTGAGAGTCCCTTGGACTGCAAGGAGATCCAACTAGCCCATCCTAAAGGAGATCAGTCCTGAGTGTTCATTGGAAGGACTGATGCTAAAGCTGAAACTCCAGTACTTTGGCCACCTCATGCAAAGAGTTGACTCATTGGAAAAGACCCTGATGCTGGGAGGGACTGGGGCAGGAGGAGAAAGGGACGACAGAGGATGAGTTGGCTGGATGGCATCACCGACTTGATGGACATGAGTTTGGGTAAACTCCGGGAGTTGGTGATGGACAGTGAGGCCTGGCGTGCTGTGATTCATGGGGTCACAAAGAGTCGGACACAACTGAGTGACTGAACTGAACTAATACCGATGTATTTAATACCTTGCTTGATTTGTCAAAGGCTTCCCTGGTGACTCAAGTGATAAAGAATCTGCCTACACAATAGGAGACCCTGAGATCCCCTTGAGAAGAGAAAGGCAACCCACTCCAATATTATTGCTTGGAGAATTTCATGGACAGAGAAGTCTGGAGGGTTGTTCATGGGGTTGCAAAGAGTCGGATGTGACTTAGTAACAAACACTAACGCTTGGTTTGTCAAGAAAAAACTATAAAATGACAATATGTACTCAGGATTTTTAACCAAATATGTATAAAATGTATAATACATAATGTGATGATATAAAAAGTTGATAAGAATATATATACACATATATTATTTAAAATATAGTATCTGAAGTTCCTACATTTCATGGCTTAAAAGTCACTTGTATTCTTTTTATAATTTTGAGGCATTTTTTCTAACCTATAACTTAAGAAAGATTTGCCATGATAAATCAAAGTACTTCTCAAATAATGGATTGAGGGATTTGTGAATAACCTTATTCTCAAATTGGGTAAGTCATGACCATATCTTTTTATTTTAACATTTTCTTGTTCTTTTGAATACCAGAGACATCCTAACATGCTATAAAGGAATTCTTATGAAATGTACAATATGTTGAAGTAGTAAAGAGAATCATAAAAGGAATCATCAGAATTAGTATCATTCATATATTCCTGATTAATTTATGCTTCAATAGTTGTCCCTAACAATGCTTAACTATTAGTGTTAATTGTTTAATTTAGCACTAACAATAAAACTGATTTAAAACTAATATACAATAGCCAAAATCATCATACTGGTTTAAAGAGCTTGGCTGAGTGATAAACCGATTGACTAAATTATGAATTATGCTTCTAACTATTTGCGATTCACTCAGATATCTCATATGGTTCCAATTCAAAGGAGAAATTTGGGAGGAACATCCTTTTGTGTTTCTTTTTTAAAACAGTAGCTACAAAAGCAGAATTTTTAACAAGGCAATGTCCCAGTGGTCACCTTTCAGGCTTCTCTGTCCATGGGATTTTCCAGGCAAGACTGGAGTGGGTTGCCATTTTCTTCTCCAGGATGTCTTCCTGAGCCAGGTATTGAACCCAGATCTCCCACACTGCAGGCAGACACTTTATCGTCTGAGCCAGCAGGAAGCCCTTAAGAACCTCTAGATTGTCTCTATTCAATGGTTAGGAAAAGCTGCTGCCTCTGGGTTAAGATTCACTTCCTTTGCTTCCCAAGTCCCTTTAGGCACACAGCACAAGAGCATCCCCAGGTGCTACACAGCAATGTGCCAAGTCATAGTAGTCTTCCTTCTCCTGACTGAGACATGCAAAACTTAGAAAGGCATGTTCAAGGCCACAGAAGAGTCCCAAAATGTTTCTCACAAATTATGTGACATGGTTTTTAAACATAGCATAACACAATTTGCATTTTTTTTTTTTTTTGGTTTCTTTACACTTGTTTCAAGATTCTGATAAATCTTGGAATTGTTCTGTGAGTGGTTCACCTATAAAAATAATTGCATCCTTAGGTCTCTTTTATCTATAAAGTCAATAAAAATAAAACAAAATCCTAGGAAATGTGACCTCACCCAAGAGATACTTTTTATACTTAACAAGGAAGCTTTGAAGTAAAGGCTTCTGGGAAGATGATAGACTGAAAGTTTATGTATATTTCTTTCTTTTCCCAATTTCAATCAAAACACTCTCCACTTCTCCTTATTTGGTACTTAAAGTATAAAACTATTTCATTTTTTCTAATCACAGAAGCCTAGAAATGGGTATAGACATTTTAAAGCCTTGTGGTGAGAGTCAGGAGTGGGCAGAGAAATTTAACATGTTAAATATCTAAATAACTCATTTAATTTTGAAGAGAGTTTGGCAATTAGAATGCATTAGTTGGATGTGGGGGTATAGTTGGTGATTTATATTCTTAAAATCAGAGATAATATGTGTTAGATTAAGAATATTACTATACATAGGTAAGCACTAATGGAATAAAAAAGCTTTCAAAAATTAATATATATATATATGAAAAGTATAAATGATAGCTTGGATCAAATCAGCATGATTAAAAAGAATTAAAAAAAATAACACATGTATAATTGACACATATATTAAATTAACCACATCACTTGTTATAATAAATGTGAGTTGATAAAATTCCTAATTTAAAAAATTGCACTAGAGTTTCAGAGTTGAGTGTTAATTTTAAATAAAAAAAATATATAATTTAAATATAAAACTATTTAAATATAAATCTTTAAATGAGAGAATATTAGTATTTGTTGTTCTCAATCAGATAACAATACAGAAAATTCAATCATTATACTGTTTCCATTGTATTTTCTATTGAACTATTATTGACAAAATATTAGATTAAATATTTACTGACTTAAAATATTATCTTCATATACAGCATCGTGATTAGATACTTTTATGTATTACAAAATAATCAGCACACATTTATTATAACAAGTGATGTGGTTAATTTAATATATGTGTCAATTATACATGTGTTATTTTTTTTAATTCTTTTTAATCATGCTGATTTGAGCCAAGCTATCATTTATACTTTTCATATATATATATTAATTTTTGAAAGCTTTTTTATTCCATNGCCATCTGTCACTATGCAAAGTTCTTACAATATTATTGACAATACTTTCCATGCTGTACCTTACTTCTCTTTCACTTCTTTATTTACCTTATAACTGGAAGTTTGTACCTTTCATCTCCTGTGCCCATTTCGATCATCATCTCACCCTCCCCTCTAGCAACCACCACTTTGTTCTCTGTGTCTATGAGTCTTCTTTGTTACATTTGTTCATATATTCTGTTTTTTGTCTTCTACATATAAATGAAGTCATATTTTGTTTTGTTGATAGTGTCCTTCAGTGTGCAAAAGCTTTCCAGTTTGATGTAATCCTGTTTGTTTATTTTTGCTTTTGTTGACCTTGCCTGAGGAGATACATTAAAAAAAAGTATAGCCAAAACCGATGTCAAAGAGCATACTACTAATGTTTTATTTGAGGATTTTTATGGTTTGGGGTCTTACATTTAAATCATTAATCCATTTTGAGTTTATTTTTGTGCATGGTGTAAGAGAATAGTCCAGTTTGATGTTTTTATATGTAACTATCCAGTTTTCCTTGGGTCTTCCCAGGTAGCACTAGTGGTAGTAAAGAACCCGCCGACCAATGCAGCAGATGTAAGAGAGACGGATTCCATCCCTGGGTCGGGAAGATCCCCTGGAGGGGAGCATGGCAACCTAGTTCAGTATTCTTACCTGGAGAATTCCATGGACAGAGGAGCCTGACGGTCTAAAGTCCATAGAGTCGCAAAGAGTCAGACACCAATGAAGCGATTTAGCATGCTGCACATCCAGTTTTCCCAGCACCATTTATTAAAGAGGTTACCTTTTCCTCATTGCGTATTCTGGCATCTATTGTCAAAGATTAATTGACCATTTAGTGTGGGTTTATTTCTGAGCTTTGTATTCTGTTCCATTGGTCTGTTTTGCGCCAGTACAGTTCTGTCTTGATTACTATAGGACTGTAGTATAGTTTGAAATCAAGAAGCATGAAGCCTCCAGCTTTGTTCTTCTTTCCCACGATTGTCTTTGCTATTCAAGGTCTTTTGTATTCTCATGTAAATTTTAGAATATTTGTTGTGGTTCTGCAAGCATTAAAAATGGCCTTGGTATTTTGATAGGGATTGCACTGAATCTGTACCCTGCCTGGGTAATATGGTCATTTAAACAATATTAATGCTTCCACTCATGAACACAGTATACCTTTCCATTTGTTTGCATTGTCTTCAATTTCTTTCATCAATGTCACATTGTTTTCCCAGTTTAGATCTTTCACCTCCTTGATTAGATTTATTCGTAGGTATTTCATTCAGTGAAATTTTGAAGTCATTTTAATGTTACCAAAGTACTAAATTTTTAAATCAAAAACTCTCATATTATATTCTAAAATTCATCTATTTTTTTATATCATTTTTAGAGTATCACGTCTATTTTTCAAAATAGATGTAGGTAGGTAGGCTATGTTACCTGTATTTAAGGATAGTATCGGAGAAGGCGATGGCACCCCACTCCAGTACTCTTGCTTGGAAAATCCCCTGGACAGAGGAGCCTGGTAGGCTGCAGTCCATGGGGTCGCTGAGAGTCGGACACAACTGAGCGACTTCACTTTTACTTTTCACTTTCATGCACTGGAGAAGGAAATGGCAACCCACTCCAGTGTTCCTGCCTGGAGAATCCCAGGGACGAGGGAGCCTGGTGGGCTGCCATCTATGGGGTAGCACAGAGTTGGACAGGACTGAAGTGACTCAGCAGCAGCAGCAGCAGCAAAAACGTCATTAAATATTTTCATAGAAAGCAGACATTACATCTAACAGGTTTGAAAATTCTAATTTATATAATTAGGGGACAAAGAAAAGTAAAGCCTCTTTTATTGGGAAAAATAATCATTTAAGTGNGCAGCAGCAGCAAAGAGGTCATTAAATATTTTCATAGAAAGCAGACATTACATCTAACAGGTTTGAAAATTCTAATTTATATAATTAGGGGACAAAGAAAAGTAAAGCCTCTTTTATTGGGAAAAATAATCATTTAAGTGTCTAACTAATTGACTGCAAATTGAAGGGGTATTTTTTGTAACCATTTGGCCTTTCCCTTATGGTGATGAGGAGTGACTGGAAAATAATAAGGCTGATTTAAAGGCCCTGATAAATTCTGGATCAGGATTGTAGGTGGATAACCAATTTTGATTCACTTTTCCTATCTTCCAAGAGTCTTGCATTGAAAATATTTTGCAAGTCAGATACTTTCTCTCTGATTGAAATGCTCCAGCAAAATCACTCTATATTCCCAAATAATTACAATTAGTAGGAGTATTAGAAAGCATCTAGTCTGCCAGCATATGAAGAAAGAGATTTAACATTTAATGTCTTTCCCAAGAATATACAGTTTCAAGGAGCAAAGCCATGATTCAAACTCAGAAATTCTATTTTCAGATCTACTGCTTTTTCCACTCCACTGGACTTTCTCTTCTCATGATGGCAAGCAAAGAAGAGAGTCAGAGCACAGTGCAGATGACAAATATAAAATAAGTTTAATACCACTCATTATTTGTGTGTGTATGTGGGTGTGCTTAAGAAAAACTTGCCCCATAAAAATAAGAAAGCACAATAGAGAAAAGAAGTGAATCTTGCTATGGCAGCCATTTAATTAAATTTTTCCTCTCATACTATTGAGGATTTTTGTTTCTTTACTGTTTCTTGTTAATATGCTGGTTTATATCAACAGTAACTTCTTATTCCATTTTGTCTTTCATATCAACTATTATGCTTAGTTGTAGATACTTAGTGAACAAGCTATTCAGATCTCATCTACATCCAATCTCAACTTTTCTGGATATGAAAATCCAAAGCATTTTGCTCTAATATCTGAGATCCAATTATGCCTCATTTTAAATTTTAGAATGGCTACTATTTACTGAAAACTGTATAAGATACAGGAAGAATCCTTGAATGTAACTTAATTATCAGCAATAATTGCACAGGAAAAAAATGCATCAAGTTTATTTTGAGAGGTAGCTCAGCACAGCACATGTGGCTGATTACATGCATTGTCTCTGCTCAAATGAACATGAGCTATCTCTATATTTTATATCATAAAGCATCCTCAATTTAGAGTCACTGAGATATTTTCTGTTTTCATATTGTCTTCATTCAGTTGCTTCTCTTGGAACATATATTTTCAACAAATAAAAAATGTATAACCCTGGGTAAATAATTAGAATAAAAATATGGGATCTTAAAAATGCTTTTCAAATGGGTCTAAGGACTGAAAAAAGTACCAATGTACTTTTTTTTTCTCACTCCCTCACCCCTATGTGGAATGATGTAAGATAACTTAATGTTTACTATTATAATTTGGATGCAAAAAATGCACACACATTATTATCCTTACCTTTGAGTTATTTATATAGATACATTTTATGAGTTTATGCAAAGTATAATAAAAACAATACTCCAAACAAGCTTTAGAACTGTGGGTATATGTTTGTATAAATTCTCCTCAAAAGTAAAATGCTCAAAAATCACACAATCACTCTTCTCCTATAGTTAACTCCTAATTAACTTTTTCTTTACTTGGTGAAGATGAAGAAATTCTTGTTTTTGTGTGTGCGAATGTGTATTTTGTCTTTGAGTTACAGTCATAGAAGCAGTCACAGGCATTTCACAACAATGAGAAGAAAGGGCCTTGTATATTTGTTTTGAGTTAACATTCCATATATGACTTTTGAAAACTCCTATTCTGACCTTGTGTCCTAATTCTGATGCAGTTTTCCAACCAGTCTAAGTTCTAGGGTCAAAGTTTTAAAGGCACTCTAGTAAGTATAATAATTCTTTGACACGCACAAAAATGGATATAACATACTAGGTTGACAAAATTTAACAAACACACAAAACATGAGCCAAGTCAAGATTGAGGCAGAGATTTATTTTGCACTTTTTTTTTTAATTTGAGGAGATTTTTTTCTACTCTTCAAATATGTTATTTTAAAGATATACACATGTAAAAACAGGAGTCTCTGAGTACTGGCTCTACTCAGATAAAACTAATAAAAGCGTAAATTTTGTGCCATTCTTCCCCAGATTCACTTAATTGCCTTAAGAGATCTGTGATAAAATTATGGTTAAACCAACTAAGTAACACGTTGAATTTCAGGGATGGAATATTCTAGTAATGATTCCCATTGAGTTTACTATAAGTCCAGGTACATGTAATTTGTAAATGACTCACCCAGTCACATAGTAATCTCAGACACATAGTCAAAACATCTGTTTTCAAAATATCGTTAGCTTTGCATTTCTCACCCTTTCTTCCTGGGATAGTTTCCTGCTTGTAGTTTATTTCAATAACATTTGGAAGGACAGAAAACATAAAAAGAAGAAGAAATGTTTTTCTTTAAAATAAAACTAGTTTTTTAAGGAGCATCCATATTATTCTCCATAGTGACTGTACCAATTTACATTCCCACCAATAGTGTAGAAGGGTTTTCTTCTCTCCACACCCTCTCCAGGATTTACTGTTTGAATTTTTTGATGATAGCCATTTTGGTGGGTGTGAGGTGACACCTCATTGTAGTTTTGATTTGCATTTCTCTAATAATTAGCTATGTTGAACATCTTTTCATGTGCCTTTTGGCCATCTGTATATCTTCTTTGGAGAAATATCTACTTAGGTCTTCTGCCTATTTGTTGATTGGGTTGTTTGTTTTGATGCTGTTAAGCATCATGAGCTGCCTGTAAATTTTGGAGACAAATCCCTTGTCAGTTACATCATTTGCAAATATTTCCTCCAAATCTGTGGGTTGTCTTTTTATTTTGTTTATTGTTTACTTTGATGTGCAAAAGTTTTTGAGTTTAAGTCTCATTTGTTGATTTTTTTTTAATTTTCCATTATTCTGAGAGACAGATTAACAAAGATATTGCTGCAATTTATGTCAAAGAATGTTCTGCCTATGTTTCTACTAGGAGTTTTATAGTGTCTGGTCTCACATTTAGTTTTTTAATTCAGTTTGAGCTTATTTTTGTGTATAGTATTAAAGAATAATCTAATTCCATTTTTTTCCATGTAGTTGTCCAGTTTTCTAAGTACCATTTGTTGAAGATACAGTCTTTCCAAAATTCTGTAGTCTTGCCTCCTTGTCATAGATTAATTGTCCATAGGTGCATGAGTTTATTTCTGGGTTTCCCATCTTTTTCTCTAAAAATGGAGCTACCATATGACCCTGAAATCCCACTCATCAGCGTATATCTGGAGAAAAACATGAGATAAAAGGATCCATGCACCCCCAACATTCATTGCAGCACTGTTTACAATAGCCAAGACACAGAAACAGCCTAAGTTCATCAACAGAGGAATGGATAAAGCAGATGTGGTACATATATACAGTGGAGTATTATTCATCTATTAAAAAGAATGTAATAATGTCATTTGCAGCAGCATGGATGGACCTAGGGAGTGTCATACTGAGTTAAGTAAGTCAGACAGAGAAGGATATGTATCATACGGCATCCCTTATATGTGGCATCTAAAAAAATAAAATGATACAAATNTAAAAAGAATGTAATAATGTCATTTGCAGCAGCATGGATGGACCTAGGGAGTGTCATACTGAGTTAAGTAAGTCAGACAGAGAAGGAGATGTATCATACGGCATCCCTTATATGTGGCATCTAAAAAAATAAAATGATACAAATGAACTTACAAAGCAGAGACAGACTTAGAGATGAACTTAGGGTTGTTGGGGGGAAGGATGAGGGGAGGAATAAAGGAATAGTTAGGGAGTTTGGGATGGACATGTACACACTGCTATATTTAAAATTGATTATCAACAAGGACCTACTGTATAGCACATGGAACTCTTCTCAATATTATGTGGTAGCCTGGATGGAAGAGGAGACTGGGGGGAGAATGGATCCATGTTTACATATAGCTGAGTCTCTTTGCTGCTCACCTGGAACTATCACAGAATTGTTTGTTAATCGGCTATATCCTAATACAAATAAAAAGTTTAAAAAATACAATAAAAAAGATTAACAACAAGGACCTACTGTATAGCACGAGGAATGATATTCAATATCTTGTAATAACCTATATTGGAAAAGAATCTGAAAAAGGGTATGCTGCTGCTGCTAAGTCATGTCAGTCATGTCTGACTCCGTGCAACCCCATAGAGAGCAGCCCACCAGGCTCCACTGTCCCTGGGATTCTCCCGGCAATAACACTGGAGTGGGTTGCCATTTCCTTCTCCAATGCATGAAAGTGAAAAGTAAAAGTGAAGTCGCTCAGTCATGTCTGACTCCTCTTGACCCCATGGACTGCAGTCTACCAGGCTCCTCTGTCCACGGGATTTTCCAGGCAAAAGTACTGGAGTGGGTTACCATTATGCGTATATATATACACACACATATATATAGCTCTATCACTTTGCTGTACATATGAAACTAACACAACATTGTAAAGCAACTATATTTCAACTTAAAAATAAACTTTTTTTTAAATTAAAAACAAAAAAAAGCTATTGTCACAGACAAAATCTGAAGTGAGGATTTGCATGGGAGATCTTTATCTGGGAGTGTTCTTGATCACAAACCTTTTAACAAAGTGAGGATTGAGGAGAAGAAAAGGGTGGATGGAGACACAATTTAGAAAGAGGACTCAGCAGATTTCATGGCTTGCTGTGGAGCTGGGATTATTCTACAGAGATGTCCCAAGACAGCCACGAATTGCAGCCCTCACGACACCCTGTCACTGAATGTAGACTGCCCCCCAGTGAGAAGATGCAGCCTTGGAGGCTCTTCTTGGGCAGAGGAAGTACTCAACTGTGGTGCACCTCACCATCCACTACAGTTAGTGAAAAATTTGCAGGAGCAAGCTGGATGCCAACAGTACATAAAGGGAGGAGGAGTTGAGCATCTTGTTATAAAAGCTTTCATTGTCTTTTGGCATTGGAGTCCTTACTATTTCTATCTTTGGTGATGGTGGTGGAACAAGTAAGAAGAGATGTCTGGATTGGCTCTGGAGCCACTATTAGCTGGCTACACATTCTCTCTGGCTTATGCATAGAGGTACATAACAATTATTATTTACTGGCTAATGCCCCTTGTTTATTTTTTTATCTATGGATTTTAATATATACAGAACCAAGAGAGTTAAATTAGAACCAAAAGAGTTAATGTAGAAGGTGCAGGGCAATATATTATATATATATATATATATATATATAGAGAGAGAGAGAGAGAGAGAGAGCATTTACATATATGTGTGTGTGCATGCTCACTCGCTCGGTCATGTCTGACTCCTTGTGACCCCAAGGATTGTATCCCACCAAGCTTCTCTGTCCAAGGGACTTTCCAAGCAAGAATACTGGAGTAGATTGCCATGCTATTCTCCAGTATATATAAAATAGACAGATATATAGATAATAGCGTAATATATCATAGTATAATAATAACAATAAAAGTGAAAACTGTGCTATCAAAATAAGAAGCAGACAAAACAGAGTTTTTATTCAGCATAAGCATAACACACTTAGGATATGTTGATCTACTTCAATCCCAGCAAACTATTTTCAGAAAGAAAATTTCTTGTCTTATATCAAAGAGCATACTAAAATGAGTCAATAAATATCAACTATTATATATAATTTAGGTTAAAATTAAAACAGACAAATCAAGGAATTTAGAGCTACATTATACTTCTCTTAGGACGAGTTGTCTTTAAGCTAAGCTTTCATTTGTTTGTGGGCTACCTGGAGAGATAATGTGGAAAATTTTAAACTTATGAAAATTACATAACCTTGATTTTCATAAATGTCAAACTGGAGCACGCCTGTATCTCTTCTTTGATTCCCTTCTATTATCTGACCAGAAACACCTGACTTCAATCTCCTTTCCAACCTCTTTGTTTCCCACTCTATTCATTGGATTTTGATAGTTTCCAAATTATTGAATGCTAGGTTCTGATTTGCTAACTATCAGGCACCTGGTGTTAGAAAAGAAAAGGAAAGAAAATGCAATTTCCTTAAGGACAAAGTGATACATAAATTGAACCTGCCTTTCTGACAAGAAAAGAATAATTGTCTTGCTTTTTGAAAACACAAACCCTGTTATTGTTAGTATGGGTTGTCATATAACCTTTGGAATCAGGTGTAATATAAATGCATTTCAATAATAAATATCGTTACCATGGTTACAATATGATTGTCTGATGAGAGACAATGTCCTAAATCAATTGTAATGAAGTAGCTCAGGGCTTTATGACAACACAAGCTGCAGAATTCATTAAAATGCCTTCCTCTCCTTCATACTCTATATTCATCTGTCACTAAACTCCAATGGACTCTTAATCTGCACTATAACTTACCTTTATTTCCATCCTCATTGCTCTTAATTTAGTTAAATCTTTGTCATTTCTTATCTGGCCTTTTCAGTGGTCTCCTAATGAACCTTGCTTCTCGTCTCTTTTTAATCCAAGGTAGCCCTCAGATAACTTTGTAAATGAGAGATAAGGTGTCTTTTATTCCTTTTCTCCCCCCAAATCTCTCAATCAGTAATTATAAAACAAAGTTCAAAAGTTTTAAGCATAGAATTCAGTTCTGTGAATCCAGGTGAGTATTTCCCCACCATGTCCACACTTGTCACTCTTTATCTCGATCCTACCAGGAAAATCTCTGTACACATAGCATTTTGTACATGATCTCAAAACTGGCTTTCCTCAACTATATGTCTTTGATTTTCTTTAAGGTTCAATTTAAAACCTCTTTTCCATTCATTCTCTCTAATATCCAATAGCAAGATTATGATGCACTTAACTGTCAACTTACCACAACTCGGGATTCTCCAGGCTCATTTGCTTTTTGAGTATGAATTTCTTCATTCTGTCTGTAGTATAGATTATAAGTGCTTTAGAATAATTATTCTTTTGACTTAATATTTGTGTTATTCTTTCTCTCAGAATCTAATATATTACCTTAAATATGAGATGTAATCTCTAAGTATAGTAAAGTACTTGGACTGTGGAAATCAGATCATCTTGGTTCAAATTCTGAATCTCCTATTTAGCAGCATCAGATCTTGAATAAATTATATGCTAAGTTGCTTCAGTCATGTCTGACTCTTTGCGACACCATGGACTGTAGCCCACCAGGCTCCTCTGTCCATGGGATTCTCCAGGCAAGAATACTGGAGTGGGTTGCCATGCCCTTCTCCAAAATAAGGATTAGCAATGAGTAATATTGTTGCTCAAATGTTTTATTTATAAATCTTCACCCAATATTTATTGAAAAACTACACATGCCTGGTTCTGTCATTACTCTAGAAAGAGAGAAATAAGGATGCCACTTTTTTTAAATTGGTGTCTAATTGCCCCACAGTATTGTGTTAGTTTCTGCTGTACAGCAGCATGAATCAACTATACAGATACATATATCCCCTTCCTCTTTGTTACCAAATACATAAGTCCNTCTGATTTGCTAACTATCAGGCACCTGGTGTTAGAAAAGAAAAGGAAAGAAAATGCAATTTCCTTAAGGACAAAGTGATACATAAATTGAACCTGCCTTTCTGACAAGAAAAGAATAATTGTCTTGCTTTTTGAAAACACAAACCCTGTTATTGTTAGTATGGGTTGTCATATAACCTTTGGAATCAGGTGTAATATAAATGCATTTCAATAATAAATATCGTTACCATGGTTACAATATGATTGTCTGATGAGAGACAATGTCCTAAATCAATTGTAATGAAGTAGCTCAGGGCTTTATGACAACACAAGCTGCAGAATTCATTAAAATGCCTTCCTCTCCTTCATACTCTATATTCATCTGTCACTAAACTCCAATGGACTCTTAATCTGCACTATAACTTACCTTTATTTCCATCCTCATTGCTCTTAATTTAGTTAAATCTTTGTCATTTCTTATCTGGCCTTTTCAGTGGTCTCCTAATGAACCTTGCTTCTCGTCTCTTTTTAATCCAAGGTAGCCCTCAGATAACTTTGTAAATGAGAGATAAGGTGTCTTTTATTCCTTTTCTCCCCCCAAATCTCTCAATCAGTAATTATAAAACAAAGTTCAAAAGTTTTAAGCATAGAATTCAGTTCTGTGAATCCAGGTGAGTATTTCCCCACCATGTCCACACTTGTCACTCTTTATCTCGATCCTACCAGGAAAATCTCTGTACACATAGCATTTTGTACATGATCTCAAAACTGGCTTTCCTCAACTATATGTCTTTGATTTTCTTTAAGGTTCAATTTAAAACCTCTTTTCCATTCATTCTCTCTAATATCCAATAGCAAGATTATGATGCACTTAACTGTCAACTTACCACAACTCGGGATTCTCCAGGCTCATTTGCTTTTTGAGTATGAATTTCTTCATTCTGTCTGTAGTATAGATTATAAGTGCTTTAGAATAATTATTCTTTTGACTTAATATTTGTGTTATTCTTTCTCTCAGAATCTAATATATTACCTTAAATATGAGATGTAATCTCTAAGTATAGTAAAGTACTTGGACTGTGGAAATCAGATCATCTTGGTTCAAATTCTGAATCTCCTATTTAGCAGCATCAGATCTTGAATAAATTATATGCTAAGTTGCTTCAGTCATGTCTGACTCTTTGCGACACCATGGACTGTAGCCCACCAGGCTCCTCTGTCCATGGGATTCTCCAGGCAAGAATACTGGAGTGGGTTGCCATGCCCTTCTCCAAAATAAGGATTAGCAATGAGTAATATTGTTGCTCAAATGTTTTATTTATAAATCTTCACCCAATATTTATTGAAAAACTACACATGCCTGGTTCTTTCATTACTCTAGAAAGAGAGAAATAAGGATGCCACTTTTTTTAAATTGGTGTCTAATTGCCCCACAGTATTGTGTTAGTTTCTGCTGTACAGCAGCATGAATCAACTATACAGATACATATATCCCCTTCCTTTTGAACTACCACCAACCCCACCCTCATCCCACCCATCTAAATTATCACAGAGCACTGAGCTGAGTTTCATGTCTCTTAAACTCTACAGCTTAAAACATAATAGGAGAGCTAGCCAGCATGCAAGCTAGCCAAGGATGGGTGTTGATGCAACGAGTACTATGAAAACATGGTGGTTGATAGAATTCAGTGCCTGTGGAGGGGCTGAGGTTTAAGACACTTTTGTCAACTCTTTATAGTCAGAGAAAGTTTCAGATGGAAAAAGAGAGAAGTGACTTCTAGGCAAAGAGGAGTCTGTACAGAGGAAGGAGGCATGAGGGACCATTCCATAAATAAAGATCTACATGTAATTGGATAAAACTTGGAAATATGGCAAGGGCAGGGAGACCTATAGGAGCCAGATCATGATGAATTCTGAATGTCATGCCAAGAAATTTTCACTTGATCTTGAAATAAATAAGGAACTATTGAAAGATTTTACTCAGGTTAATAATGTGAATGGATTTGCATCATTGAAAGATCACACACCCTCTAGTTGGGATGTGGAGAATGAACCCAGAAGGAAAAGGCTAAAGGCACACAGAGAAGCTGAGGGATATTACAGTAATTCAGGCAAGATGACTGTACCTGGGAGGCTTTCAATAAACGTTAGTTGTATAAACCAGCAATTTTAACAATTTGCACCCTTCAAATCCAAAAGCTAAATTTCTACTATTATTTTATTATTTAGAATTGGCTCTTACACCATAGCTGTATGCTTTTGAACATTTAGGATGTATTCACTAAGGGCTGGCCATTGCTCAATATTTTACATGCTGATGTGAAAAGATAAAATTACAATATACAGTCCCAGCCTTCCAGAAAGACGTTACCACAGAATACATAATGGCAAATATAAAAATAATAAATACATAAATATACACACAAATAATAATAACTTGGAGAAGCCCCAGGCTTCCCAGATGGCACCAGTGGTAAAGAATCCACATGCCAATATAAGAGATACAAGTTCGATCCCTGGGTTGGAAAGATTCCCCTAGGGTAGGAAATGGCAATTTGCTCGAGGTTTCTTGCCTGCAAAATTCGATGGACAGAGGCGCCTGGCAGACTACAGTCCATGGGGCCACAAAGAGTCAGACAGGACTGAGCACAGAGTAATAATAACAGATTCCTAAATGCCAGACCTATTTGGAATACTTATTAAGTGATAAAGTGATTGTTAAGATCAGGCTAGTCAGAGAGGCTTCATGCGGACTGATTAAGAAGAAATTTGACTAAGCAGATTTAACTTAAAACATAAAAAAGTAATTATTTTCCTCTTATTCCCAGATTATTAAAACTGAGAGAATTTGGTCAAGAGGACCACATAATAGTCGGAATGAAGATAGTATTAAGTCATTGCTACTATCTTTAGCATTTTTAAGGCAAGCATTAATGTAAACATAGTTCGATATTTCTTGATCAATCACCTTAGTCACTTCAAAATACCAATTAGCCCTTATAAACGTTAATAATATAAGCCATAAAGAACAGATGGCCACATGATCAGAAAACAGCTGCTGTTTTCCCATCAAACCAAAAGATGAGAGCAACGTTTCTAAACAAGGGCCCAGCAGAGAAATCACGATGATGAAATTTTCTGCTCCCAGTCCAGGCCATAGATCTATCTAAAGCTGCTTAAAGGCATTTACGGTGCTAAGTGTCCTAATGGCGTTGATGATCTCTGTGGTGTGGAGTGCTCTGAGATAACAGGCAGGTCACCTTCTGCAGGCCTGCCAGCCAACTTGGGGGATAATCTCCTCAAAGCTCAGGATAAGCTCCTGGGCATCATTCAGTTCTCTGCTTTTAGGATCTTCAAGAGCTTAGGAACCAGGCTGGAGAGATACTTAATCTAAATGCGCTCCAGTGTTCCATACAAATGGGATCATCGCCATCAACAAAGACAAAAGGAGGCTTTTCCTGAGTTTACCTGGAATGGTCATTTATGCTCTGTAGGCTGCTTGCTCTGGAGGTTTGATTTTCATCTGCCTGATCCTCTTTCATTCTTCCCCTCCGCTTCCATCCCCCCACCTTTCTCCTGTGCCGGTAGGAGCAAAACCAAGAGAAAGAATGTGTGTCCAATTCTTTAGCAATAAACTTGCTCGATAATGTTACAAGAATCCATTGTGCACAGTTGCCTTCTGAAATATTTTTTTTCTTTACATTTGTCTGCTATAAATATGCATACAATTTATTCTGACTCATTTATATACACACGCATGCTCAGGCACTCAGTGGTATCTGACTCTTTGCAACTCCACGGACTTTATTGTGCCAGGCTCCTCTGTCCATAGTATTATCCCCGCAAGAATTCTGGAGTGGGTTGCCATTTCCTCCTCCAGGGATTTTCCTGACCCAGACCCAGGAATGGAACCCCTGTCTCCTGTGTGGCCCTCATCGAAAGCCGGATTCCTTACCACTGAACCACCTGGGAAGCCCCTCATTTATGTATACTCACAGACTAAACTTACAAATGATCATAAATATCACATTATTAGGTGTCTTAATTACCTGTGTGCAATTTATTGTGTATTAGGATGGGCAAGGAATTTAGGCACATAGGTGGAGTCAGGAAAGGTCAAGATTCAGATGCCTGGACTCTTCTACGTGATAGTAGACGTCCTGCAGAAGGCATTTGTACACTACATGTATGCACTGCTATATTTAAAATTCACAACCAACAAAGACCTACTGTATAGCATGGGGAACTTTGCTCAATGTTATGTGGCAGCTTGGATGGGAGGAGAGTCTGCAAGAGAATGGATACATGTACATGTATGGCTGAGTTTCTTTTCTGTCCACAAGAAACTATCACACATTGTTAACTGGCTATACTCCCATATAAAANATGGGGAACTTTGCTCAATGTTATGTGGCAGCTTGGATGGGAGGAGAGTCTGCAAGAGAATGGATACATGTACATGTATGGCTGAGTTTCTTTTCTGTCCACAAGAAACTATCACACATTGTTAACTGGCTATACTCCCATATAAAATAAAATGTTTAAAATAAATTTTAAAATAAAAAGGTAATTCTTAAAAACCATAAAATATTTATTGAATATATTTACTTTAAAAAATAGAAGTCCTAGAGGAGGCATTTCTAGCTCCATCTCTCTTGTGTGTGTTCTCAGCCACCTCAGTCATGTCTAAATCTTTTCAAACCTATGGACAGTAGCCCACCTAGGGATGCTCCAGGCAAGAATACAAGAATGCGTTGCCATTTCCACTTCCAAGGGATCTTCCTGACCCAGCGATCGAATGTGCCTCTCCTGTGTCTCCTGCCTTGCAGGTGGATTCTTTACCTACTGAGCCACCTGAGAAGCCCCCATCTCTTTGGACCTATGGCAAGTTTATGTCAAAGCAGCTGATATGTTGATTCAGGAAAAATGAACTTTCTGGAGCTAGCACAGTGATGTCCAGAGTGACATCACTTAACATAAGTTCATACAATTTTGGAAATTTTTCTCTTTGAGGATGGAGGTAAAAGGGTTGGGCAGCTACTCTTGAGAAGAATATCCCTGCTCCTGGTTCCAAGATCAAATGAAAAATCCAGAGTATATCGTATTTTCTCAGTCAAGGAAGCCTTCCAGCATCTCATCCTTCCTAGATACCTACAAGCCCTCCACTCCTCATATACATAGAGATCGGTTAATTGCACACCAGAGTTAATTCCATTTCTACTGGCTTAGAGTCAGATTGCATTTTCAAGTTTTGTGTGGAGCTTGCCATGGCATGAGCTTGTTCTAAACAGTGGGAAAAGAACACCAATAAAGTGCACTTCAAGGCCTTGTTGTTCAGTCGATGAGTCATGACCAACTTTTTTGTGACCTCATGGACTGAAGCACACCAGGCTTCCCTGTCTTTCACTGTCTCCCAGAGTTTGCTCAAACTTATGTGTATTGAGTCAGTGATGCCACCCAACTATTTCATCCTCCATTGCCTTCTTCTTTTCTTACCCTCAATCTTTGCCAGCATCAGGGTCTTTTCCAAAGAGTCGGCTTTTCTCATCAGGTAGCCAAATACTAGAGCTTCAGCTTCAGCATCAGTCCTTCCAATGAATATTCAGGATTGATTTCCTTTAGGATTGACTGGTTTGATCTCCTTGCAGTCCAAGGGACTCTCAAGAGTCTTCTGCAACATCAAAATTTGAAACTATCAATTCTTTGGCACTCAGCCTTCTTCATGGTCCAACTCACAGGCATACAGGACTGATAAAAGTTCTGAGTATATGGACCTGGTCTTTACCAATTCCCGCATGCAGTCTTCATCTTTTTCCCTTCCCAGCTGCTTGATACAAACAAGCATGATGTCCTTGAGAGCCCAATGCTGAAGACGAAAGAGACAGAAGATGGAAGAAACCTGGGTTCCTGAATGCCTTAGCTGTATTCTTTGTTAAGGTAGTTCTAGCTCACTTTGGTTCTCAAAGTTTTAGCTCCTAGAGTATGACCCTTACCCTAGGAATGGTTCTTAGCTGGCAGGTTTGGCTTTCTGGCCAGAATACTCAGTGAAGTCTCTCCTCTCCAGTTACGCCAGAACTCCATCATCTCCCAGTTCTTCACTACCACTGCGACTCGGTTCAGATCCCTGCTCTGTGGGAGTCTCTCTGCAAAGTCTAGGAAATCTCTCCCATTCATGTGGAGACCAGTGCCGGGGTGAAAACTTGTAGTGAACTAGTGAACACTCACAGAATGTCCTCCTCCACCCCCACACCTCACACAAAGCTCTCACTTCTCTTGTGTGCTGTCCAGTAAGTTCCTCCGGGCATGCATGCTCTCTCCTTAGTCAGTGTCCCACTCTTTGCAACACTATGGACTGTAGCCCTCCAGGCTCCTCTGTTCATGGGATTCTCCAGGCAAGAATACTGGAGTAGGTTGCCATACCCACCTTCAGGGGATCTTCCCCAACCCAGGGATAGAAGCGGCGTCTCCTGCATCTCAGGCAGATTCTTACCACTGAGCCACCGGAGAAGCCCCTAAGTTCCTCCAGGAACTCTGAATTATAGTATCAGCCACTTACATCTCAGAAAAATTGTCACTTTGCTTCCAGTTCACCTCACTGCACCAAAATTACTCAACAAATACTCTGAATGCTACTGAAGCATGTCAATTTACATTATTCTTTACCTCCACATCACTAAAAGTAATTCATTTCTGCCATTCTAATGATTTATCTTTTTTTTATAAATTCTGCATTTCACAATTGTGTGTATGTCTATTTTGCTAGCAAGTTACAAAAATCATTTGAGAGTATAAATTCAGGAAAATACAGTAGTTCCTTTAAAATATCTATTGTTTGAAATATGACACTGTATGTTTATATGGTATAAATAATATGCTCAATTGGAAGTCACAAGAAGGTGGCTTGTTAAAGACACTTCTTGTAAAAGCAAGGAGTTTAGTGTCATTTCCAGATACAACTTAACTTGAGTGTAATGGGAAAAGAAAGAAGCATTTTTGATATTAAGAAAAGTCCATAAATTGGACTTTCAAATTTTAAAAGTAAATTTAAAACCTGGTTAAAAAACAAAATGAAATTTAAACATCTGCTTATCGTTAAAAAAAATGTCATTCATAATACATATAGACATGACAAAACAATTTTTCCAAGATATCTTTAAAAACTACAAGAAAATAATAATAAAAAGGAAAATTAAAAATTAAAAACATTTGATCTGTGAAAAATAATGTCAGATAAATTAGAAGATTAGCCACAAACAAGGAGAACATTTTTGCAAAACACACATACAATAAAGGACTTTATCTAAAATATACAAAGAACCTTAACATTCAACAATAAGAAAGCAATCATATTTTAAAGTAGATCAAAGACTTTTACAGACATTATGATGTGCTAAAAAGGCAAAACCTATGGAGGGAAAAAAAAAAAAAAAAAACATGTTTGCCAGGGGTTGAAGTTGGGTATGAATAGGTGGAGCACAGAGGAGTTTGAGAGCATTGAAAATATTCCTTATGATATTATAATGATGGATGCATGTCAGTATACATTTGTCAAACTCTATAGATTACACAGGTCTTCTCAAGTGGCACTAGTGGTAAAGAACCTGCCTGCCAATGCAGGAGACACAAGGATGAGGATTTGATCCCTGGGTGCCGAAGATTCCCTGGAGGAGGGCATGGCAACTCACTCCAGTATTCTTGCCTGGAGAAATCCATGACTGAACCACAACATAAACTATGGACTTTGGGTGTGTGTGCGGGTGTGCTTAGTCATGTCTGACTTTGTGAGCCCATGGACTGTAGCCTGCCAGATTCCTCTGTCCATAGAATTTTTAGTATGATATATTAATGCATATTTGTCAGCTGTAACAAGTGTACCATTCTAGTGAGTGATACAGACAGTGGGAGAGGCTACACAGGTGTGGGGGCCAGGAGGATATGGGAACCCTCTGTACTTTTCTCTCAATTTTGCTATAAACTTAACATTGATCTTTAAAAACTGTGGGTGTAAGTATGGATATTGACTGGAAAGAGACTTAATGAAACTTTCTGAAGGATGGAAAATTTCTGCATATTCATGCTATTAATACAATAAAACTCAGTGAATTGAAAAAAAAAAAATGAAACAAAACAGGAAAATAGACATCCTGGAAAAGAGATCAGATATAATTATTTATATGAATGTTCCTGTTAAAGATATATATTAGTATTGTCTGTCAGACCCATTTTTACAAGAAATAGGTATCATACAATGAATTATTTTTAAAGGGCATGCAGCCATATATTGATACTAGAAAACCTTTATACTGAAAACAAAAGAAAAATAGTTAAGATGTAAAAATATAGTGTGTTGGATTCTTTGAACAAAATTTTATAAAATTTTCACTGTCAATTAAATTAATAACAATGGTTAGATGTGTAAATAGCTATTTATATGCTTTCATACATCATCAGATTATGTGGTATATGTTAGGTTAAAAATTTGTTAAACATATTGATCATGTTATAATTCAAAGAAAAGTATACTGAATTGATTTAAATTGACAAACAAAATTATGTTGAAAATGTTAAAATCATGATAAATTTTGTTATTTCTCTCTACCCTCATTCTTACAATAACCATGTTTCGATTAATTGACAATTTCCCACAAAACCTTTATTTTTATGTTTCAGAAATTGAACAAGATATTGGAACTCAAAAGAGGCAGATGAGCAAAGCTTGCATTTTAGGTATCTTAGAGATTAGTTTGAGAAAACTCAACTAAATTGTATACTTTTTATGTCTCAGCTTTCAAGTCAGTCCAGACTCTGAGCTCCGGTCTAAATACAAGGACGCTGGATACCTCCATTTCAAAGCTTTTCATTTCTCAGGATGAGGTGTTCAATTTTGAAATGTAACATTCCAATTCCCTCATGATCAAATGGTTTTTGAAAAAGAACAGAAGCTTCTGAAACATTGTTATAACCTCCAAAAAAGGAAAAATAACTACAAAAGAAGAGATCCTTGCTTAACCAAAACTAAAAGGCAAAAGGACATATTCCAAATAGTTCTATCCAAGGACAAAAACCAACAGAAAAACAGAAAAACCTTTCAGCAGGGGCAAAACACTACAAATAAAAGAAGTATTCCAAGCGTGTATGTCTCAAAGAGCTAAAGGTAATGTAAACTTTTTCATGTAACTCACTGATACAGAACCACTTAGCAATGGCAATTGGGCAGAGGAAGTATGAACAGTTAAAGACTATCATTATTCTTGTATATATGTTAATAAAGAAAGGACATAGCTAATTTCAGTTAAAATGCTTCAAAATTTATAGCAAAGTACTATGCAAGGTGGTATGTATGTGTACATACGTGTAAGTCACACACACACATATTTCTGTCCGTGATTAACTAAAATTAAAACAATCCATATCTCCTATGTCCAGTTAGTCCTTCCTCATTCAGCAAATATTTGATCTTTTAGGAGCCAGATGCTGCATAAGGCAGTGAGAATACTTTGGTGAGTGCAACATATATGATGCCTCACTTATCATTCCTAGCAATTTCTTGGGGAGGTGGACCATATTCACATAACCATAAAGACACAACAAGTGTTTAGCTAATTAAAGTTAAGAGTAACAAGTGCCGTCCAAAATGAGAGTTTTTATAGTTGCAAAAGAAGAATCTCTGAATCAGCTAATGCAAGTTCAGACATTTCAAATCCAAGTGTATATACTGTACAAGTTGTATAAAGGAAAACAATGTTTAGCTGGGAACATCAAGTTTTCCCTGTCGTAGTATTATAGCTTTAAAATCTCTGGAGCTTCCCTGGTGGCTCAGTGATAAAGAATCCACCTGCCAATGCAAGAGACAAGGGT
This sequence comes from Neotragus pygmaeus, assembly GCA_006410875.1. Taxonomy (NCBI): domain Eukaryota; kingdom Metazoa; phylum Chordata; class Mammalia; order Artiodactyla; family Bovidae; genus Neotragus; species Neotragus pygmaeus. Next base: position 398,181 of record SJYV01025286.1, read on the forward strand.
TCCATCCCTGTTCTGTGAAGATCCCACATGCCACTGAGCAGCTAAGCCCATGCACCAAAACGACTGAGCCTGTGGCCCAGAGCCAGGGAGCCACACCACTGAGCCAAGTGCTGCAAGTACTGAAGGCCACATGACCTCTGCAACAAGAGAAGTTACTGCAATGAGAAGCGTGCATACCACAACTAGAGCAGTTCACGTTGTCCACAACTAGAGAAAAGACCGCCAGCAATGAAAACCTAGCACAGCTTAAATAAATAAATAAGTAATAAAAAATAATCTCATATTGAATCATAGTACAAATAAATTTAAATTCATACTTAAAACTTTTTTAAAAAATAAATACATCTAATGTTCCACATGTACATATTTGGGGATCATTAAACATTATTTTGAATATTATAGTCCTTTTAAGAATTGTTATTATTACAATGGCAATGAAAGCATTGTCACCTTCTAAGGACCAACATTCGCAGTGTGATTGTCAGACCAAGAATGCATAGTAAAAACTCATCTTCTGAATACTGCAATATGAATTTCAGACTTGGCAGAAACAGCCAGTGAAAGAAGTTGGCAGCTCAGAATCTGCATAAGCAAAAATGTCTAATTTGTACTTGTGGGCAGATCCTAAATAATTTATATTTAATAGACAGAGAAAACAATAAAGTTCATGAAAGTCATCACCATAAAAAGGCTTCCTGCTTCAATATCCCCATGCCCTTTGTCCTGGAGTTGATTTTACAGAGTGGTTTCTCCTCCAAAGACCATTATCCATAGCTGTCTCTCATTTTCTTTACCAAATTTCCTAGATGAGAGAAAGCTCACTCAGTAATTTAGTAATTATGTGAAAACAAGGTTGTTTTATTTTAAGTGCAAAGGATGCTTAAGGTCAAATTCTAAACAGAATGGATAGGTAACAGGTTTGAATCTCACATATTTCAGTTCACTTTGGCATGGGTTTGGAAGCCTTGGGTTTGACTTAGGAATCTGCTTTCATCCCCATTTGCAGAATCCAGTCCATGACTAGAGTGGTCTTTTCAGTTTGGGTGTCAACTCCCTTGATGAGTGGTGGGTCAAGTTTCTTCTCTGAAAAAAGAAGAAAAAAAAAAAAAATCAAGCTACATTCCAAAACCATCCCAAGTCTCCCTAGGCACTCTGGCCAGGGTTCTCAAAATGTCACCCCATCCACCCAGGCAATGACATCAGTACCATCAGAGATTTTATAACTGATGCAAATTTTCAGGTTCTATCATTGACCTATAGAATCATAAATTCTGGGGTGGGATAATAGTTCTTCCCAGTGATTCTGATAAATACTCATGTATGAGAAGCATGACTCTAGGAACACAAGCTATTTTCTCCCATTTTTGGTCGCAAAGTTGCTTACCAACTCCCCTAACTTCCTCCACAAGTTCTTTCAACTCTCAGCATTCTTCTAAAAACGTTCATTTCTTCTATGGGCTTATTTTTATCTACTTTTTTTTTCTCCTGTATCCATAATCTTTCTGAAAAGTTTGTTGGTAAATCTACCATAAGGAGATCAAACCAGTCAATCCTAAAGGAAATCAACCCTGAATATTCATTGCAAGGACTGATGATGAAGCTGAAGCTCCAATGGTTTGGCTACGTGCGAAGAGCTGACTCATTAGAAAAGACCCTGATGCTGGGAAAGATTGAAGGCAGGAGGAGAAGGGGATGACAGAGGATGCAATGATTGGATGGCATCACCGACTCAATGGACGTGAGTTTGAGCAAGCTCCAGAAGATAGTGAAGGACAGGGAAGCCTGGCGTGCTGCATTCCATGGGGCCACAAACAGTCAGACAAGACTGAGAAACTGAACAACAACTCTCACAGGAAATCACATTTCCATGGACTGTAGCCCACCAGGCTCCTCTGTCCATGGGTTTCTCCAGGCAAGAATACTGGCATGGGTAGCCATTCCCTTATCCAAGGAATCTTCCCAACCCGGAATCAAACCCAGGTCTCCCCCATGACAGGCAGATTCTTTACCATCTGAGCCACCAGGGAAGCTCCAACTTTCAGTACCACAGTGAATCACATTCCCCGGAGACTTTCTTCTCCACCACAGACTCATCCTGAGAATCTTTAGAAATGTAAGGTAGTGGCACCAAGAAGATCCAAAAATATAGTGGCCTTACCTTAAATCATTGTAATCACAGTCATAATCATGATAGTAACTGTTTTCTTCCTTAAATATCTACAGGAATCTCAGGCCACGAAGTCACTCAGGAACTCAAGATTCTTCTATCTTATATCCTCACCATCCTCACAGCCCTGTCCTCATCTGCATAGTTGAAGCCAGATGTGGGCACCTCCTTTTTCCAACTCAAGAGAAAGGGAAATAGACGTCAAAGGAAAGGGACTTCCTTTCAGTCAAGTGACCCAAAATTTGCTGCTCACTTTTCCTCACAATCTATTGTTCATACTTTGCCTCAGGGGAATCCGGTCAACCATGTGCCCAGGAAAGAGGGAGACCTGACCAATCAGCCTTCAGTGCCACCTCTTCCTACCACTGTCTTTTTCAGAAGGCCCCTCTCCCAGCTGTCCACATTGTATACTCTCTTCTTTTTACAGACAAATTGTAGCTTGACCATATCTTAATCAATGATTTACTATGACCCAGTTATTTACAGATGTTTTTTTCTGTGATTTCAAATCATCAGGTGATTAGGTATAGCAGTAGAGCTCTCCATACAGATTCCAAAAGATCTGTCTGCAATGTATAGGAAAAAATAGGTGTCAATTTAGAAGCCAGAGTACTACTGCTTAAAGATTTCAAATTTCCCCCTTTCTGTTCACAAATCATTTTCAGTTTAAATTTATATGTATGTGTATACATGGCTACATATATGTGTGTGTGCATATGTATAAAAATACACTTGCACAAATACAATATTTATATATAAGCCACGACAAAAATATAAACTGATTTGTCTCACTACAATTAATCTTAAAATCCACTCCTTAAAATTTATAAAATATTTCTCCTTAGGAGAAAAGTGATTATAAATGAGGGGGGAAGTCCTTGACTATCATTCAAAAGCATCCTAATTTCAAATAAATTAATACATGCTCTGACTCTCAGTTGTGTCTGACTCTTTGTGACCCCATGGACCATAGCCTGCCAAGCTCCTTTGTCCATGGGATTGTCCAAGCCAGAATACTGGAGTGGGTTGCCATTTTGTTCTCTAAGAGTAAATTAATATAGGAGTATAGTAATAATATTTATGAAGATGATCATATGAAATACCATAAGCAAATATACTTTTCATGAACTTCCATGGGGGGTTTAAAAACCTTTCCCTTCCTCCCCTCCCATCACCCCACCCACCATAATGTGATTGGGGAGTGCTCATTACTTTGACTAAGCTTGTACCTGGGAACCGGTGAAAACAGGGACCAAATCCAAGCTGCCGGGGTGCCCTTTGCTTTGGCCAGGGGTCCACCTGAACTCTCAACGCTGGAAGGGTTGAGAGTCAAGATTGCTCTCTAGGGAGCCCTGGTTAGGCCCTGTGGGTCAGAATTTCCTGGTAGGATAATATTGTAGAGAAAATGTATAGTCTTCAGGGCCTTCTCATTTGTACTTCATGTCTCCTTCTGAGATCCCCAGGGATTGGTCCATTTGTATTGCTTTTCAATTCAACCCATATGCTGTTCACAGCAAGAGATTTTATCTGCTCTATACTACAGGTGAACATGTATTTTCATGTTATTTATAAAACATGATGGCGTTTTAGAGGATGACACTGGTGAATCAATGAGGGCTGAGATTTTCTTAGTGCATATGCCCCTTCTCTCTCTTATTTATACTCTAAGGGAAAAAGCCCAGGTGCAGGATTGCTTCAGTGGGGTCTGGTTGGACACGAAGGATTCAGAGAGCTCTACATGGAGAGAAAAGTAACTGGACTAGGATTATCCTAGACATTTCACCATAAAAGTTAGCATGAAAAAGGCTGAAATGAGTTAAGTAGGACAGGGTAGAGGAAGGGAACGCAGAGGCCACAAAAAAATGTAAGAAGTCATTCCACAAAGGGTGAACGTTTTTTTAAATTAGTTATAGGAATATGTGAAAGTTTTATAAAGTTCATGAATAACATCACATAAGCATATTTTGCTCAGTTTTTACATTCATATGCTTAAAATTCATCCAGCATTGCCNTAATGAGTAAGTTCTTCACATCAGTTGGCCAAAGTATTGGAGTTTCAGCTTCAGCATCGGTCCTTCCAATGAATATTCAGGATTGATTTCCTTTACCATGACTGGATGGATCTCCTTGTAGTCCAAGGGACACTCAAGATTCTTGTCCAACACCACAGTGTTCACATATTTGTGATAGCTATGTGGAAACAGCAAGCATACATATAAAATCATGTTAAAGAGGGTGGGAAAGTGTGCCAAAAATAGAAGAAAGTCTTTTCAGTTTATTAAAACGGTTCTGATGAAAAAGTTCTTTAATAAGAAATATATATATATTCATGTATAACTTGAACCAAAATTTAGGCATCTTATTTATTAAACACCACCAGTTCAGAAGGTTTTACTATTCAATTAAATTTAAGTGTATCTTAGCATAATCTTTTCAAAGGAAATTCCCAAGTAAGAAATAATCATCAGTTATCAAAAAATATCCTTACTCAGAAGAATAAAATATTATTGTGTAATGTAGGGTTACCTATTGGCATGGAATCTATGAAAGCACTGATACTGAAAAATCCTTTCTGATTCATAAACTCCATTGTTCAAACTATCTACACTATCTATCACTATTAGAAATGTGAGCCTAATTATTTATTTAGCATTATTTAAAAGTAGGCTTTCCTTGGTAGTTCAGATGGTTAATAATCCGCCTTCAAAGTGGGAGACCTGGAATCAATCCCTGAGTTGGAAAGATCCCCTTGGAGAAGGGAATGGCTACCAACCCCAATATTCTTGCCTAGAGAATTCCATGAACAGAGGAGCTTGGCTGGCTACAGTTCAAGGGTTGGGAAAGAGTCAGACACAACTGAGCAACTTTCTCTTTCATTTAAAAGTCAATACATTTATCAGTTAAAACTTCTATGACTTCTAGATCAGAGCTCTGATTAAACTCAGGTCCACATAGAGTTACAAAGGTTTTCTATTGAGTGGCTAAAAACTGATTTAAGAAAATCAGCTTCTAGAGCCTCAAATTTCATATGTTCTCTTTGCAAAAGTGATCTGCTAAGATAGGGTCTGACCTCAAGTTCTTTCCTACTTCCCCTTTCAGAACTGTATTTCTCTCAGTCAGAAATAAAAGATGTACCCCTCACTCAGCTGCCATTTTACCATCATGTGAAAACCTCTAGAGTGCCAAACAAAAGAATGATTTTTCATCTTATTTAACAGAAACATATGCTCTAAAAATTTTTATTGAGATGCAATCTCAATAAATTAATTTTTATTTTTTACCAAAATTTCTTATTTAGTATGCTTTGATCAAAAATATATTACTAAAAATGGCTGTAGTAGTAATATAAACAAAATTTTTTTCAAATTGCCTCAGGAAATTAAAAGAAATAATTAAATTTGGATCCACACTGTTTTTTTAAATGTGTAGGGAGATGATCAGAGAAGGCAATGGCAACCCACTCCAGTACTCTCACCTGAAAAATCCCTGGATGGAGGACCTGCTGTCCATGGGGTTGCTAAGAGTTGGACATGACTGAGCGACTTCACTTTCACCTTTCACTTTTATGCACTGGAAAAGGAAATGGCAACCCACTCCAGTGTTCTTGCCTGGAGAATCCCAGGGACGGGGAGCCTGGTGGGCTGCTGTCTCTGGGGTCGCACAGAGTCAGACACGACTGAAGTGACTTAGCAGCAGCAGCAGCAGGGAGATAATACATAATCCACAAAAAATCCCAAACATATATGGAATTTAGAAAGATAGTAATGACGACCCTGTATGTAAGACAACAAAGGACACAGACATAGAGAATGGACTTTTGGCCTCAGAGGGAGTAGGAGAGGGCGGGATGATCTGGGAGAATGGCATTGAAGCATATATACTATTATATAAGAAACGAATCACCAGTCTATGTTTGATACAGGATGCAGGAGGCTTGGGGCTGATGTACGGGGATGATCCAGAGAGACGTTGTGGGGTGGGAGGTGGGAGGGGGATTCGGGATTGGGAGCTTGTGTACACCTGTGGTGGATTCATGTCGATGTATGGCAAACCCAATAGAGTATTGTAAAG